>CALYLW010001546.1:174507-295297 GCA_944989445.1 Ampullaceana balthica
GTTTCCAACGTTTC
This sequence comes from Ampullaceana balthica, assembly GCA_944989445.1. NCBI lineage: Eukaryota > Metazoa > Mollusca > Gastropoda > Lymnaeidae > Ampullaceana > Ampullaceana balthica. The sequence continues at coordinate 174,522 of CALYLW010001546.1, forward strand.
TATTAACGGTGAAAATCATAAATAAAATTTAATTCCTAAACAACCTATCCTAAAAATAGTACACATTCTGATCATAGCAGTTTACACTGATTTGATGTAACAATACAACTCCGACTCTACAGATTAAGAACGCTACTGTCCTTTACATCGCTTTCGCACGTGCCCCACCGAACGTCACTGTACTTACTCCCGTGCCTTTCGTGTGGAACCATGTCAGGCTCCAGCGGGTACTTTTGGCCACCCAATCTCCCCACACAACTGCCCATGTTTGAACGCACAAACTATTCTATGCCAGAAAGCCTGATCAGGTGACAAATAACTGGGTTTTATATGATTGAACGGTCTCGATCATTTAAACATGCCGATAGTCAGTCGCGAAACTATAGATGTCTTAATTTTGTTCGGATCATATTACATACTTCTATCTTTTCATCAAGGTGTCTGCCCTCACACTATACCCAGACATGAACTTGACTGTCCACACGGTGTGCATATTCAAACCTACTATCTCTGTCCTCATAGGATGTCTGTTTTCCCGTCACACTACCAGACATGACCTTGGGACTGACATCCAAACTGTGATGTGTATACAATCAGATCTTTGTCTTCAAGTGTCTTCTTGCACGAATATACCCAGCACATGCCCTCTGACTGACCACAACTGTGCAAATGCTATTTAAAACTCATATTCTTTGTCATCAAGGTGGTCTGCCCTACAATATGAGACCATGAACATGACTGACAAAAACTGTGCTAATATTAATACCTCTATCTTGTCATTAAGGTGTCGGCCCTCTCCTCACACTCGACCCCAGACATGAACTGACTGTACCAACTCTTGCGCGTATGTGTTAATAAATTTCATGAGTCCGCAAGGGGTTTACAATAAGCTCAAAATTCTTATATGTTCCATAACACATATTGACTCATCATTTTTGTTCTCATGCATGGACGGTTAACGAATTGTGAATATACATCATTAAATCGTACTTTCGCAATCAACCACACACTGTCATCATATATTTTTTTCTCTAGATAACCGGATAGCGAATCTGTTCGATATACATCTTTAGCTAAGGTCTCCAGGGGCGTCAGAAACAGCAATATTTCGGAACTTTTTAAAAAGATAGGCGGCTATTGCGAGGTCTATGACCTGCGTTTGCGCCCCACGAGAACCCTAACACCAATAAAGGCTGGCAACTGAGGCTGGAGGCCGGTTACTCATGCCAAAAGTGGCTTTCGTTCGCCTCCACACTGCTGAGCAGATCTTGCCTTTGACTAATAAGCTATTTAACACCCAAATTTTTCTTTACCACGCTTTAGAACTATTTCAAAAATCCGCCGCTGCATTTCTCCTATCGCTACTTTAAACCTTCATACTTACATCTGTGATTGATTTTATTGATAACCGGCAAACTTTTGTTGAGCCCACGTATCTGCGGCGTATCCATTCCATGACAAAAGAGAAGAACACCGTTAGCTCACACATTTTGGATTTAGTTTCTTGCACACTAGTCCCCACGAAATGACATAAAGTCAATCTCTCGCAGATGAACTTCAGCCTTTCCATTGCGAATTATTCTTTTAGAAGCGCGCGCATAGGTAAAAACGCTGATATATGTCCATGTGGCGAAATGTTCTGTTAGATGTGGCGTTTTTATTAGCTGTTTATATCACGTCTGCTTAGATGTGGAGCTATTAACTATGTTTATAACCAGTCGTTAGATCTGGATATTTTTAAAGCCGCGTTTATATCCGCTCTGTTAGATGGGGGAGTTTTTTAACTATGTCTATAACAAGTCTGTTCGATATGGGCGTTTTAAAGCTGTTTATATCATTTCGTTAGATGTGGAGTTTAACTCTGTTTATTTCACGCTCAGTTAGATGTGGCAGCTAGTGTCAACGCTGTTTATGTCACTCGTGTCTGTTAGATGTGACACGTCTTAAAGTGTTGCTCTCAAATTTATTGTCCTAGAGTAAAGGGACATTTCTTAAGTCTTTGTTTTAAATTGAAAGATTGCAAGCAATAAGTCTGTAAAAAATTTCATACATTTAATTGTAGTTGCTCACATGACTTTGTTATTTTTTATTTTATGATTTTTTATTAAATCATTCGCACCAGATCACACAGAACACAACGGCATCAAACCCAAACTAAGATCATACTTGTTGCCATTCATAACTTCTCCACGCTTTCGAGGGTTTGGGGCCTGCTCGCCTCGTTAAACCGACTGCCGACACCCGACAAACACCCTCTGGTAAGATTTTTGTCAAAGTGTAAAACTCTTATTTTGAAAAGGATTATGATTAGCTATTTCACGTCCGTCGCACTCGGACCGAATCATATGTTCGGAGGGAACGCGCTATTTGAATTTATAGTTAAATATACTGCTTAAAACGCTACCTGTTTAGTGGCCAACGGACCATTGTAGACGTATTGATACATCGTCACCTGTCCGTATATAACTGTTTAAAAAATGTGCATTGACCATGTTAAGTGATCTCGCTTCGCGCTCTCGTGAGAGGGATTACAAAAGCTTGTCGTAGTGTTATAAAAATCAGCTTTATAGTTGTGGGTTTCTTTCAAACGGACAAGAGTAGAGAATGACATTACTTCAATGATTCATATATCAGTCACTATGTAGACCCTGACTACAAAGAGTCCTCAGTAAGAAATGTAAAGTTTATTTGTACTCTAAAGTGACTAATGAAACTACTAACAATATTCAGAAAATGCCCACATGTAGAGCAGCTTGTATTAATTTGATTCCGTGCTGTATGTTGATCTCTGAGAAACCTCGTGTTTTATTCGCAATTATTAACTTAGCATCTGAAGTAGAGAGGCGTGCCACTTGGATCATGGTTATCTTACACCAATAGAAACTGTATCTTGAAAGATTAGAAACAAAACATTGCTAGTTACGTATTGACAATAGATTTTTAGTTTACATAATATCCACAATATCACCTGATTCTCATCAAATTATGTTCTTCTCTTGCAACTAAGATTGTAAAACGCCATGATTCGTTTTTAGAACTTAACATTTACGTACACCAATCTCGACCCCTCAAGCTCAGTTTTAACAACCCAAAATTATATTGTCACATAGTTTATAGATAACGATATTAATAACTCCTGTTACTTTTCAAGATATTTGCGATCAATTCAAAGTAAAACATCCTATTACAACACTCTCCATTGGCATGCTTTCTGGTGCGCTTTGATGGGCAAGACACCACTTTATGCCCGCGCAATGGCACACATACCTACAATGATATGTGTTCTCTCTCCGTATTTAGGCAAAACACATTTGTGACCTCTTTGTTAATTTATATGGTCAACATCTTTTTTTAAATACAGAATGAATCATTCAGATTCAGAGTTCATTTCCATTGTAGTTTTGTTCTAACTTTTATTTATAAAATGTTATATACTAAACCACATACCGTTTTCATTTCCCTTCTAACCAACTGAAGATGTTTTTATACGTGACCTCATTTAACTACTTTTACAAAAATGATTGTTCTGATGGCAAAGTATTTTCATGTCTATGGGTATCTATAAATCGCAGTATAATTCACCAAAAGCGCACTCTGTGCATATAAGCATGGGCGATTGACCATCACGCGCTCGGGTCCCGAGCACAATCAATCGACCTGCAGTGGGTGAAAAAAGGTCGGGAGGGCGGGGGCCTGCTTTCGAGACTCCACCAAGCTTCTAAGTTCCCGTTGTTGTTATACAAAGAATATTAATATGATTCGTCGTGTAATGAAGTTTCCACTGTACGACATATTTTCACAAAGTTTAGCGCCAATATCATACTTCGGGGCGTCCATTAATGAAGCCATGCATCTAAAGGGTTGGGTAGGTACACTTTAGCGAGTGTGTCACAGGGGGTGGGAGGGTTGAATAGAACTGTGGCTCTCACATAAAAACTGCCCAACTTTAAATGAAAGCTCCACTTTAAATACTTTGCTTGTTACATTACCTTTCTTCAATGTACGTTTTTAAATGGCTCGCGCGAAGTTACGATATTAGAATGCTGGTTTATAACCAGTACATACAATATTTAAATAAACATAAATTGATTTGATTTGAAACATGCTACTTTTACGTAGGGCACGCAGAAAAGCATCCATATTGTGCGCCTATTTAATTGACGTTCTACTTAAAACACGCTCAGTTTGCAAGTTAGCTGCACAAGATGTCCATACTGTTCGTCTAGTTTTCTATACGTGGTCCTGTTATCAGGACTATACTTTATTTTTTGTGTCATCTCTAAGAATAGGAAAAAATTCCACTGTGATTGGCCTTGTATTGTATTTCTGAGTCTTTTGTATTTCCTGTCAGTGCGCCTAACGGCACCAGTACTTATTTTACTATGCCGTTGTATGTAAACAAATTAGTTGCAAGATTATTGCGCCGCGCTATCCACGTTTAAATATTTTATCTATTAAATTTTTCTATACGTCTAGGAGAAAACCGTATTCTTGATTTGGTATTACGTTCATTTTATCGTTTTTCCAACTCACATACTCAATTTATACGTATCTGACTCATTCATTTGACTAACAAATTGGATTTTTTACAAATCATTGCTTATTTAAATTCCGGAAACTACTAAGTTTAAATATACCCTGCCTAACTATGTATTGATCTAGTCTGTTTGATCAGAATTATTTCCCATTATTCAACGCTTTTCTGATATAGTTTTAATGCTCGCCCCTAACTTCGTTCCCCTTTTATTAGGGATACTGTGTCAATGAATTGATATAGTTTTCATTTACTCACAACTGGTTGACACTGAGTTAAACAGAAGCTTAATTGACCATGGAATTTAAACATTTTATGTACATGATATATCGCGGATACAAAAGATCAGAACCGGTTTAACTTTGGTTTTGTCGTTTCACCCTTGTCTAATATTTAATCGCAATATTTTTATGATTAGTTTAAATCACTAAGCTAGTTAGAATCCCATAAAGTGCTCATGAATAGCATACTACAAAACATTTTAGAATGCTACTCTCTTATTTGCTATCTACATTCAGGAGCATAGCTAAAACCTGTTTTATGTAAATCTTACTACCACGATACATTGTAAAAAATTTATTATATCAATGACTCGGTTTTGTAAACGAGTGATTATTATTAGCGCTGTTGTTAGTATGTGCGAGAATGATTGCATAATTATTTTGGTGTTTTCAGTGATTTGACGCTCACCTCCCACATATTGAAGACAGACACTGCAAGAAGATAGGGAAGAAATAAGGACCTGTTTGTTGGCAGTTACTCAACACCATACCAGAATATTAGACCAGACTGGAAAATTCTAACTTTGTTTGTTAAATTTTTTAATGAATAAGGTCCTTCGACACAAGTCTTATCCTTGATGGTACAGAAATACAATACAGACAGCTTTTTTTTTTTTTGGCTTGCTCATACTATTCGTTTCAACAAGTTTACATAAGTCTTTCCAAAACCCTCAAATTATTTCTACTTTTACCTGTTCCGAACCAGCTTAAACGTCACACCCAAGAACTATGATTAACTTCTATAACTGACCTAAAAATAGATTGCTCGTCGCATACTGGTGTAGGGGGTTATTGTAATAATATACCCATCAGCTTGTGCGAATGTGTATGGAACTATAATAGATCTAGCTTCTGCAATCAGATGTGGCGGACTGTGTATTTAACTTCACAACGGTAGTTATTCCAACCGATTGTGGGACTGTGTCATGTACTCAGACATTATTGATACAATCGTGTTGTTGGCATTGTTTACGGTAACCAAATAAATTATTGATTTCCACTAGATTGTTGGAATTTTATTATACTCTCAGACAGTTATTGTACTATCTAATGTGGAAGAATTTCAAGCGAGCTCAAGTCCAACGTGCTCTTCTTGGGTTCTTACCGGACAGACCTCTCCGCTGATCAGGCTCCGTTACCACACACTAGGACGTAAACCGCTTCGAAACACCTTCGCTGAGCCGGTCGCTTTGAGCGGCCACCTGTGAGAATCCCGGACACGAAAGTTGCAAAAATGCTTCCCACTAAATTGACTCACAAGGAGGGGTGGAATTCTTATAATCTCCCTTATAATTATTGCAAGGAAACTGCTCCAGTGCTCGCGATGTGACAATCAATTTGGGGATAAAACACCAATCCAACACGGAAACACAAAACCCCTAGATTCCCAAAGACACAAACATAGACCCGCTACATAAACACAACAAATATGTCACAAGTCCCCCTCCCACCCTCACAAAAGCCGTATTTCCTATTAGAACTGTTCGTGTTTCAAAAACATTTTATTGTCAGTTAAGTGTGTATATGTGAGAGCCGCCAGTCCTACCCTCGCTAACACTTGCTGAGAAGATATTCAACCGTATAAATAGCATTGACATAGCAATCAACATACTTCATGTGGCGCTTTCACTTCATTTGCTTGTTTTTTTATGTGCTGTCACAATTCTTACACCCCCTCCACATGTTCCACATCTGTACAAGAGCCTCCGTCCAATTCAGTGGTGGTAGAGCTATTGACTCTCATAATGGTAATAACGAGCGGCCTTGATACACATAACATTAACACAGGCAGTCACATAAATCAATTCACTCAGTTCTTTACTCGTCTTTTGTAAAACCCTAATCAATTTTAGAAACAAAGCGCCGCCCCGGTTTTTAGGTCATCTTTGTGACGAAAACTATATGTTGACACAATTATCTGCTACCACAGACTCTCCGGTGAACAAGGGGCAACGACTCACTCGCTCTGATTAGCTCGCCTGTTGTCACCATGACCAATTAATTACATATGCTAAGAATTGTCCGTTGTCAAAGCGTCCTACCGCTCTTTTGGGAGATGGGAGAGTGATTAGCGGCATTCGGACAAACTTGGCACCAACCTCTCCGGCCCCTTATGGTATAACCTGTCAAGCGCACCCTGCGATTCATTCTCTGTTCCGGCCAGACGACCACAGCATTAGAAACACCGACGTGTCTCGTATTCTCAGTCAGAATTCTCCATCTCGCTGCCCATCCTTGGCGCGAGAGAAGAGCCGACAAGTCCATCCAAACCCTGAGAAATCTGGACCGAGCTCGAGCTTCTAGTTATTATTTGCCGTATTGTTATAGCTACGCATTACATGTAAATGAAATATATGACCCATCCGTGTAATTTTGCGGTTGTAAAATTGTTGACTGTTTACGCCGCCCACGTTACAGCTCGGCGCTGCGGGGACACGTGGGCACACAGTCGAACATTCCATGTTGGTTATTTGACTTGTGTCTGTGATTACACACGATCTCCATCGGCGTGGATGGTATTGAGCTCGATTTTCAAAAATAAGATGAATTTTTATGTATTGAGTATGTTGAACCACTGTGCCCGGGTGTCAGCCATGCTGAGGTCTACATCACGTGGTTTAAGCTTGACTCGTCTAAGACACCCCCCCCCTATTATTACATTAATTAACATCATCATTTGTATCTGATTCGGTAATCCCCTTTTGGCACCTTGCTCTGAAGGCTTGGTTGTCGGAAGGTGGAATATATAAGACATACTAAATTAGCGCAACTACCCCTACCTAGTATCGTCTTTTCTGGTTTTCGTTGGTTTCTGCGATGACCGGATCCCTGTGCAGAGCGAGCCACCACGCACTCCTGTCCAGTCACTACCCAGGCGGAATATGTTCTCGCATACCGTAGGTCACACACCGTACCATCGAGGCGTATCGATCCACACATAGCTGTGCCCGAAGCTCGCCATCACACACGTGAGTGGAAGCCATTATCAACACCTGTGAAGTTGAGCCATCTTTAACCGAGCCGAGCTAGCGCACACACACGCCTCGAGTAGTCAGGAGGCCCTGTCCCAGAGTGAACCTATGATCCTCTCCGCCAGCCAGAGGAACGACTTGCAGTACCAACAACGCGTTTTGCCCATCTCAACCGACGGAACGTGGGTGGGACTAAGGGGACCAGAGTTGAACTATTGGTCATCAACGCCCATGTGAACCAAGCGCATCGGCAGGACGGACTTGCAGAACCAACCACGACCGCCCCTTACGCGGCACGGGTGGGGCCAAGGCCCCTGCAGCCAGCTCAGTACTAAGCACACCCGTGGAGCTCGTGCGGCACCACGACTCCGCCCGTCAGAGGGAACGAGTAGCGAGCGGACGGCCACTAGCGACCAGTGCCACTTATAGTCGTCCTAACCATTAAATAATAGTTGATTGCAAGCCATAGCTAATGATATTATTAATGCTTATGGGAATCGGGAACATGCCTGCTTCGCAAAGCCACGCTCTTGCACAAGTGTCTACTATATTAGAATATGTGTTAAATTCAACCTTTTTAGTTTGTTGATTATCATATGCGAGGCTCACTAAAGTATATTTGTGCGCGACGTAACCTTACACCATATTTCTATACCTCGCCAACAAGCATATAAGATATCATAAAATACTCGACACTAATCACTACATTAGTATTGGCGTACTTATCCGTTGGCCCTTTTTATCATACTCGAGGCACAAAGAGATTTTTCCTTACAATTCTATGCATTTTTTAAAAGTTTTTCTACTATTGAGTTGATCCGCTTTATAAAAACGTGCGCTTTTTTAAAATATTTTTTCTCACATCTATTTATTTTATTCTTTTTGCTTTTGTGTTAGTCTAAGTGTATGCTTATGCGTGAGTTTTGAAGTCTTTGATTATGTTCAACTCTACATAGCATGACCGTACACTCATTTACAGTCTGAGAAATGACTGACTTTCCTTGATGATTCAAACATGGTTGATCGTTGGTCGGGGTTGGTGTGCACTCGGTACGTGATGTAATGTAACAATGAGCCGTATGGTCAATAAACATGCTTTATACACAGATCTAAAAGTTAAAATAATTTAATAACGGTACATTCGGAGCGGTCTGCAATTTGGTACAATCGCCATTGTCATTCAGATCTTTCTGTGGGGTAATTTTGACATTTTAGGACCATCCGAAGTCGTTTACTTTTACGTTGGCAGATATGAAAAATGTTGTGGACCGACAAACAAACAGGACTCGAAAGTGAGTTAATAAAAACGTTGGTCACCCCCCCCCCCCTTTTGCGCCTTTGGCTTCAAAAAGGCCCATTGGCGAGGCAGCCTGGCCCTGAGTGTAATGCCCAGATCCGTACGCCCGGACACCCTTGCCTTCTGGGGCCTTAAGTTTGCCCCTCGTCAGAGGCCTCTAGCTTTCAAGCTTTAGTGTACGATACTTTTTTTGAGGACTCAAGCTATTATCTATGTATGTGGTGCTCAGTTGAATATGAACGAAAGTGACTGCGACAAGACTCGTGGCGAACCAATTTATAAACTAGCTCAACGTTATTCTCCTCGCCTGCTAGATTTTGAAAGTTGCTTTTAATCATTCATAATTCTACTTTTTGTAATGCATAACCCGTAACTATACTAAAATGGTTAAGGTGACATACAAAAATAAAAAATACTTCGAGATTTTGTTAAAATATACATTATGAGTTCCTACATCTTTTAAAATTAAACTTTTAAATACATGAATTTTGGTACCGTTATTTAAAATGTTTTTTCCTTTCAACTAGCTACACTTTTCACAAATCCTCTTTAATGACTTTGGCATTTTATTGTCAAGTATTTATGGTTTAAAGTATGTTATTTGCACCAACAACCACTAAAATTATCGTAAACTCCAAATATTATGCCCCTAAAGTCTAATAATCAGAAGAGGCCATTTCACCATCAGAAAAGTTTTAAATCTACTCTGATATTGCGTGTGGTTGTTACTTAGCACCACATTATTAGACTTGCAATTCTTCAACTGTGAGATCACGTATCTGACTATGAGATATTTTGTTCATTCTTAGTGCGAAACTCTCAGATTAGACGATGACTTGACAGAATATTTCCTTCTTATCAGATACTGACCATAATTCTTCGATCTGATTGCAGTTCTTATATTTTTTGTGTTATGAAAGCAACAGTTCAGCCGACGATGAATGAATGGATATGATGGCGAGGGCCTTCTAGCAAGTCAATGCAGTCCTGTGGCTTTCGCCGCTGCCTGCGCTCCAAAAAACATTGGCGTTACACACAAAAATTGTGAAATCCCTACATCCGATGAGGAGGCACATGTGCACTCTCTTAATGATCAGTACTGACAAATATCTATATAAATTATGGGAGTTGTAGTAAGGCGTTTGTCATTAGTGCAGGTTGTGAGGAGAACTTGTCGGGATCTGTTAGCTGCTCGAAGGGAAACAATCTCACGCTCCCAGGGCGAGTGGACAGTTTGTTATAATTATTGGTTGTAAAAAAATCTTTATAAATGATCAGGTAACGAACACCACATTTTTTAGAATTATTGAATACCTGCCTCTGATTTCGTTGTCCGTTTCTAACGATTCTTTAACGACACATCAATGCAACACCATCCAACGATTTTGAATCTTTAGACCATTAAAGTATGCTTCATAGGAAAATTAAGGTCAGGGTTGCGCTCAGGTGGATCCATTATGCTTACAGGAGGGTCCGCGTCGCTTCAGGTGGGTACTATTCAGACTTTAACGGAGGGCCCCGGGTCCGGCCAAGGTGGTTACTAGTGTGGTCACCACACAGCAGCACCAGAAAAAAAGTTTTCAGAATTTCTTGACCCATTTTTCCGAGGGGGACAATTTTCTATGTTTCATCACACTGAAAACAACTGTCTTTAAAACGGCACATGGAACGCTGCTACTTCCTGTATGTTCATAATTATGATTACACCTGATATTAGTACTTTTTGACCCTGCCGTGCGCATACACAATAATATGAAAACCACCACACGCTGCGGTTAAGGAAACTTCACATAATTAAAAGCCCCGGTAGGACTTCTCTCCATTTTGTCAGACGTTCGCCAACATTGCGCTATCTGTACGCCGCATGTGGTTTTTTTGTGGATGCACATTGCTGTGAATCTGTATGAAATTGAAAGTGCTGGTTTGAAATATATAAATAAAATATAGATGACAATATCTTACTAAATCTTGACCAAACAACAGGATTGCAGAAATAAATAGCGTTGGCAGATTTGAATTTAAAACACACAACATTTGTTGAATTAAGTCTGGTGGAAATGTGTCAGTAGCAGCACAACTTTCCTTGCTTGTTCAGCCAAGAGGTGTGATTGGAACTGAGTAATAGGATTATTATATCATTGTCAGTGTTCGTAGCTTACCTTAGACTATTTAGAGGGTTTGTCGCGTCCAACGCTTACGGCAGTTTTGTGTCGTACAGACCTTCATTTTTATTCTCCTTTTCGATTTTGATAACCGTTTTGGATTCTGGTGAGATCTCGCACGCCGCACCACATCCCTACGAATTCCGCAGGAAGACAAATCGATTGATACTTTGATGTGTTTGTTTTGCATACGGAATACAACAATCAAAGGCATTTCTTATCACCCTGCTTTCTATTGATGGTTGAACTATTAAGTAAGCGCTTAATGCTTGTGTTTCACACTTAGATATTAATGCCTTAATGTCATATTATCCCTACTTTTGTCTTTGTTTGTTATAACACAAATTAACTATAGTCAGTTTTTTTAATTTCTTTCTAACAACATAGTTTACTTACACTACGAGTAGAGCTGTACGAAGCTGCAGAGTGCTGTGATTACTTTGATAGTAACTGTATATAGTGTGCTGGGGCGATTTCGGGACCTTTGTTAACCATTGTATTTAACAGGAGAGTGGCGGCCCTCTTAGACATTTCGCAATACACTCAACCAGGCCACATTACCTATTACGGACTTGACGGGACAGGCAATAGCCTGATGATTTATTTATACTGCTACATCGGTACTCGCGCGCGTACATCAATTCGGGTTTCTCTAACAAGGATACTAAGATAAAATTACTTTAGCATAACTAAATGTCTTCATTAGGCATACTTTTATCGTCTTAATCCATTGTGAATAGCATTTAAAGCGAAACTTTATAACTGTACGCCCTTGTACGGCCTTCCCTCCTCATATATATCTCCTTTTAAAGGATGGTAATACAATTGCTTTTGAATATATTGGCATGATAAAATAAACAGAATTGTTAGGAAATTGTAAAGAAAACTTTCATCTTAGCATTGGTTTAGTATTTATCGTTATTTAATTGTAGAAATGATTTTTTCCTGCATTAAAAACCTTGCCCTGTTCACATAAATTTTTAAGTTATTTTATATGTGTTACTATACACTTTGTGACAGAATACCATACAAACGAAAACTCTTCATTTTGCTAAGCTTCTACGCAAACCAAACTAAATGTATCTGCATTAATTTTATCCATCACGCGCTTATAATCAGTGAGCATATCTTCGCCAGAAGAAAAGCGATATTCGAGCTGCCTGTCCGACCAGACTCAGAGTGGGTTAGTATCTGCTCCGACTAGAATACATTTATCTTAACACGTAATCAATCTCCCAGCCCCAAGATGCATTCTCCTTCATCACTTCAGTTACGCTATTAGTATGAATTCCATAATTTAAGACACACTTAGATGTACCGACTCGGAGTAAAAAAGATTTCTTAGATAAAGGAAGATAATCTAAAAGAAATTAAGCAAAATACGTTTTGGAAAGGAATACTTTCAGAAAATATATTCAGAAATTTAATCGTTTAAGCATTATTGATGTATAGGGGTCTTAAGGCGCCTACGGCGCCCCACTTTGTTTTGGGGTACAGCCCAAGTAAATTATCCCATGTTTGCAGATCAATACGACAATATTTACATCTCTTCTGCAATGTCACCCAAGTATTAATATCATTCGTATAACGTCTCAATCGCTCTTTTTAAATCCATCGCATTTTAACTTCGCGAGCCGTCTTGTCGTCATTCTCTTCCTCATCTCTCTTCTTCTGTCTGTGCTCGGCGACCCGGCACCCCCCGCAGTACTAAAATGACCACTCTTTCCATGATCCGATCTGAATGAATTTGGACCCGGAGATTCGTCTTAACCTACACCATGCATAGTATTTCAAAATTTCCGCTCTGAATCGAAGTACCGTAATTAACTTAATGCATTTTTAGTTATCTCTTATATGAGGTATGTAATACACATTCACGGTTTGTTCTGTTTTTTCTCTCTCCACTTACCACGTGAGTTTGAGTTGACGCGACGTCGCGTTGACGCGACCGTACGTGCGGACACCCTACAATCCACCCCCATTTATTAAAGCCAGGGACATCACTCGGTGTCAGTCTGTACAGTGTTTGCAAACCTAATCACTACCTGTTCGTTAGTTTCATATATATAAGGGATTTCTAGTCACACATTTTGTTTTTACGGCGTTTGTTTTTTGATACTCGTTCTCTTTTCCCAAATAAAAATATATGCTAAAGCTATGACGTCATTATAATATTCATTTTTAGAATCCTTAAGATTTTTAGACTTTGCACCTGCTAACTCCTGATGCGCGCTCTTGTATATGTATTAAATATAAGCTGCAAAAAATCTAGTCATGGCCCTAAAGACTCCTTCGCTCTCCAACGTTGTGAATGGGCTAATTATCTTGCATGTTGCTACTTACAATTTCCTTGATCTAGCATTTTAATTTGTTTTCAAAGCTAATTCTTGAATCTAACTTACTGCATAGACTTTAAAATTCTATTGAGGGTTTATTCAGCGCGCTGACTTCAGACTTTCTGTGATTGTTGTTAAGGTGGGTTTATGAAGTGTACTTTTAGATTGTGAACATTCGTCACTTTGTATGTGTGTTTGTTGGGGTGTGTATATTTATGTTTCTGAGAATCATTAGAAAATCAACATTCAATTAAATATTATTAGTAAATGCAAAACACGCGCGCGCCTATATTTCATGTATTATTATAAGGTATTAAACTGTAGACAATACAAGATAAATTGTAAACTATCTGAGTTGCTTACTGTGATTATTGCTCTTTTGTAAGTTAAGGATAGGAAAAATCTGCAACTGAAATGGCTTTGTATTGTTACGTACTTGCCTCTTGTCCATTCCTGCATCTAATGCGCGATTAAAAGGTCACTAGTACTGGTTATTCTAATATGACGTTGTCTGTAAAACCACATTCTTCGCCCACAGAAGTTTAATGCGACGTGCTCCTCCAAATTTATTTAATCTTTCTTATATTTTCTACAATATGTCTAGGCAGACGGTTATTCTTGATTTGTAATACCGTCACTTTTCTGTTTTAAAACACTCTAAAATACCATAACCGTATATGGAACTATTCCCATTGGAATCAAACTTGCTTTTTTATAATCGATTGTTATTTACCCTTACGGACACTACTAAACTTTGATACTATTCCCCGGCCTCATCTTATTGTCTAGTTGTTTATTAGTATATGATCCACAGTTCGTGTCTGTCTCTGATAGAGCTGACCCTTTTCTTGGCCTCTGCTACTTCGTCTCGGCTCATTGTGTCAATGATTGATAGCTTTACAGTTACCACTGGTGAGACCGTGCTGCCCGCGTAGCGTGTTTTCACCTAGATCTAGGTTTTTTCGACTTGTCTTAGGTTTCTAGATCTTTTTATTAATAACATAGCACGTCATCTCGCGTTTTTCTTTTAAAATAAGTAAATATTAAACAATGTATACTAAGTATGTGCATTATTATCGTAAATAATCGATTTTTCATCAAGATAAACGTAGCATCGGTGACGCAGTTTTTTTCTCAGCGCTCTGTACTTTTACATTTGCTCTCTACCTAATATTTCTACCTCTATCATACTATCACTGCAAATTGGAAGATGGCGCTGCGTACACGATAAAACAGCTGTGAATGAGCAAAATTCTCCATTTTATGTAGACCTCATGACAAACTTAACAGTTACCAGATATTCTTCTGCATCTAGCGTTAGAGCTGCATCGTCTTCACGGATTCATGGCATAAATAAACCAAGATGTCCAATCGCCATTCCTCCGGTTAGCACTCTAGATTATCAACACCAAACTTTTTCTTACCTTCGTATGCCCACAACCATCTAATACATTCTCGTTTTTTCGTCGGGATTCGAATCTAGCGATATGGGCTATTTACCAGATCAAACGAGGAAAAAACAACAACTCTGTCAACTTTTTAAATCCTTAATTCGACTTCAACATACATGGATAACAGAAGGACTCCATACATAATTGATTAAAGCGCGCGGTCACTCGTCACTTCGAGTACAAATAAGAGATGATGCCAGACATACTGATAAGATTGTCCATAAGATTTGTGAGGAAGGCCCTAAGTTGTATGAATAATGCAGATGTAAGTATGTTTTCAACTAGTTAGTACAACATCCCAAATTAATCCATTATCGGGCTCCGATCCACGGTTGGGGGGGGCTGGTGGGCGTACACTTAGTGAGAGTGTGACAAGAGGGGGGAGGTGTTTAACGAATGTTGTGTTCCCCCCCACCCCACCCCCCCCCCCCCCCCCCCCCCCCCCCCCCCACCCCCCCACCTTGCGTCACATTAAAATGACAACTTACCGAAAACACCAGCTTTCTAAATTGGTTGATACAATACTCGCGCGCTCTTTAATGACGCGCTTTTACATGGATCCGTGCGAGTTACTGAGAGATTAGAATGCAGTCATTACGATAAATACATACTGAAATAACAAAAAATTGTTTTGAACATGCATCTGTTTAAAGTAGGCGCTCTCATACGGCTTTTTTGCTTTTTTGGGCAGTCGGGGTGGTGAGAGAGAGAGAACGTTTGTGCGTCTATTTGTTCTTTCAGCTCGTCTAGGTTTTTTCGTTTCGGATCTAGGTTTTAGACATGTTGTGCTAGGTTTTCCCAAAATTGTCACTGGCAGCACTGGTTGAGACTGAGTTAAAAGAAGCTTAATTGACATGGAATTTAAAACATTTTATGTAAATGATATACTTGCGATAAAAAATAAATATATTAACCTTGGCTTTTGTATGCACACTTGTCTAAATATTTAATTATATTTTTATGATTAGTTTAAACACTAAGCTATTTCTAATCCTCATAAAAGTGCTCATGAAAATACTAAAAAATTTACAAAGAAAACGCACACTACGTTTCTATAAATTCAGACATAGCTAAAATGTTTTTATGTAAATCTTAATAACAAAGACTACATTGTAAAAAATTTATTTATCAACTGACTCAGTTTTGTAACGTGTGATTATTATAGCCTGTTGTTTGTTTATGTGAGTGAATGTTGCATCATTTTTTGGTGTTTTATGATTTGATTCACCCACATATTGAAGACCAGAACTGCAAGAAGATATATGAAATAAGGACTTGTTTGTTGGCAGTTACAACAACTTACAAACTATTAGACAAGACTGGAAAATTATAACTTTGTTTTGTTTCAGTTTTTAAGGAATAAGGTCTCCAGAACAAATCCTAAGGCTTGATGGTACAGAAAATACAATACAGAAGCAGTTTTTTTGGCTTCTCAGATATTAGTTAAAAATTTTACGTAAGTTTTCCAAACCCCTCAAATCTATTTATATTTATATGTTCCAAATCTAGCTTAAACCGCACACAAGAATTATGTTACTTCTGTAACTGAAATAAACTTAGATTGATCGAATATGGTGTAGGGCAGTGCTTCTCAAAGTGGTGGTCCGCAGAACGGTGCCGGTCGGTGGGCCATCCACCGACGGTCCGCAGAAGGTCTAAAAAAAGGACAGACAAAATTACAAGCGCAGGGAAAATAGTGAACAGGTCCTTGGTGGAAGGGAAAACATTCCTGCCGGTCCACCATACTTAAAAGTTTGAGAAGCACTAGTGTAGGGTATCTAATAATTTATCACATCAGATTGTGGGAATGTGTATGTAACTACAAAGTTAGTTATGCAATCAAATTGTGGGAATGTGTATGCTACTAAGAAGTTATTGAAACAATCAGATTGTTGGAATGTTTATGTCACTAAGAAGTTATTGAAACAATCAGATTGTGAGAATGTTTATGTCACTAAGAAGTTATTGAAACAATCAGATTGTTGGAATGTTTATGTCACTAAGAGTTATTGAAACAATCATATTGTTGGAATGTTTATGTCACTAAGAAGTTATTGAAACAATCAGATTGTTGGAATGTTGATGTCACTAAGAAGTTATTGAGACAATCAGATTGTTGGAATGTTTATGTCACTAAGAAGTTATTGAAACAATCAGATTGTTGGAAGGTTTATGTAACTAAGAAGTTATTGAAACAATCAGATTGTTGGAATGTTTATTTTTAAGAAATTATTGAGACAATCAGATTGTTGGAATGTTTATGTCACTAAGAAGTTATTGATACTATCTTACATGTGGAAGAAATTCAGCAGCCGCAAGCCTAGTGCTCTTCATGGGTCTTACCGGAAGACCCTCTCAGCTATCTGGCCCCCTTCCCCAAGGGGACGTAACAGCTGAGAAATCCTCCGGAGCAGTCGCTTCTGAAGCGGCCACCTGGGAATCCAGGACATTAAGTTGAAAATGCTTCCCACTAAATCGACCTCACAAGGAGGGGTAGAATTCCCTACTGTGACCCGCTACCACTTTCGCGCCACCCCGGTAAAGTATACGGGCCTCCATGGTTAGGACCGCCGCAGAGCGGGGGATCATCAATGACCTACCTAGGGTGTAACCCCTCTGAAGGCTTTCTTTGAGCTGGCGTCCGCTGCGTTCTTCGCGGTTCCTTTTTCTAATCTGTACTGGTGCTCCTGGCCCTAAAACCGGTACCGCTCAATGGCATTGCTAGTGAAAATGAGGGGAACGAAACGGTCGCTTCGAAATAACCCGACCCTCAACGGGTACTTTGGTTTTCAGCATCAGCATTGCATCTAGATGCTTTGTCTAGATCTGTACAGTGTCTGTAATCATACGTGACTAGCACCTAACACCTAACAAACAGGGCGAACAGGCGTAATTTGGGGTAAAAATGGAATTCTTGTGGGTAATTGAGATTCTTTGGGGACAAAAAAAATCCGCTAGAATCCGCTAGATGTATTCAAAATCAGTCGTTTGTACGTGTACGATTGGAAGATTAGCTCACTATTGAACAGGTTCCTTCCAGAAATCGCATTTTATAAATGTGAGTAAATTCTTTGCTATTCAGCTTGATAAGACCACTGATGTCATTAGTAATGCGCAACTTATGGTATATGTTCCCTGTTAGGGTTTTCAAATAATTAAATAATAACTTTTGCTTTGTGCTCCTCTTGAATTGCGATGTCAAGAAATGTTAATGAATACTTTGATAAGGTTAACTTAAAATTGGAAGACATTATTGCTGTGTCTGTTGATTGAGTTCCAGCTATGTTGGATCGTGTAATTGGTTTTTTGGCTTTTGCAAGAGAGAAGAATCCCAAAATTGAAGTTAACCACTGTATGATCCATCGTAAAGCTCTGCTTGTGAAACATTTGGAAACAATACGCAGAATGAAACAAGTTCGTTGTCTTTTTAAATTTTGACTTGTACTTGGAAGATTGTGGAAATATAACTTTTGACCACATCAAGGATATAGTTATCAGACATCTTAACAAGCTCAAAGAGAGGTCCACTGCTAACTTTCCAATTAATTATTGATGTGCATAATATCCATTGAATTGTAGATGTCTTTCAATGTGACATTACGGATATACCAGATGAAAAACAGAGGCAGTTCCAAAAATTTAATTCAATAATAAGGCATGTAATGAATTTGACAGATCTGACACATTTTTTATTTCAATTGCTGCAAAGTCTTTCAACATTGCACATGAGAATTCCGTCAAAATGTTGTTACCGTTTGCAACAACGTACCTTTGTCAACAAGGATTCTCCACTCTAGTGAACATAAAAACAATGTTGCGAAATAGATTGGAAACTAAATATGGCATCCAACTTGCCAGGGGATCAAAGACCCAATTTCGATGTAAGTGTGTCTAAAAAAAAGAAACATATTTTCTCACAAAACTGGACAGTAATGAAATTTAAAAAAGATATCTCTTTATTTGAGGATAAATTGAAAATGAAAAATTGATGATAGATCTACTAATTTTTATTAAGTTTATAATTTCTGTTAGTTTTTTAAAGTAATTATGTGTTAAAGACTTTATCACTTTATGTCCAAATTATCATTATAATAGAACGGCCAGTGCCATTATGGTATTAACCGTCATTATATATTCGACTTTAGACTTCTTGTATAATTGTATCAAGTAAATTCCCGCTGAAATATGGATCCTCCGTGTTGTTTTGAGTTAAAATATCTACACATCATCTTTTCCAGATTTATTTTCAGACACCTGTCAGGCTTCTAAACTCGATAGATTCATTTTTGGCTGGGTCTAAGCTGAAGACTCTTTGGTGGGGTTGGGGGGTCACAACGCTCCCCAAAACCCCCGAGCCGCGTGCACAGGACCTCGCGACTTAAGGGGTAACGTCAACATAAACTTCAATATTTTGGAGTAATGGGCACAAACGTTTGCCGACCTCTGAACATAACGGACTTTGGCATTGCCTACCAGGAGTTGTAGAAACCAAACATTCTGGACAGATTGAAAGATGGACGTTAAGTTTAAAATTAATCATTGCAAAAAAATGTCCCATGCAACATAAACCAGCCAAATTTAAAAGAGACACTTGTTCTTGCGTTATATTCAGGCTCATCCATATCTTAACCACAAGCATTTATTCAGTACATGATAGCTGTCCCATCTACCTTATAATATTGAAAGGAAACTGCATCAGTGCACGGAAAAAAAACTAGATCCCAAAGAAAAAACATAGACACGCTAAAATAAACAAAAATGATGTTACAAAGCTCCCCCCCCCCACCCCTCACAAAAAAGCCGTATTTCCTATTTGAAAATGAACATGTTTCAAAACATTTTATGGTCATTTAAGTGTGTATATAATGTGAGGCCGCAATCTAACATCGTAACACGTGCGAAAGCAGTTAAAACGTCATAAATACATTGAAAGCAATCAGATAATTAAGTGGAGATTTCACTTAAATTTGCTTGTTTTATGTGTCGTCACAATTCTTATACACCCCCTCCCACATGTCTCACATCGTCACAAAAGCCTGCCGTCAAATTCAGTGGGGTAGAGCTATTAATATCATAATGTAACTTAACAGAGCGGCTGATATAACTGTTTACACAGGCTTAACTAATTCAATTCACTCATTTTCTTACTCGTCATTTGTAAACCCTATTTCGTTTAGCAAAAAAGCGCCCGCCCACGTTTTTAGTCATATTACTTCATAGTACTTGAGCATATAAGTTTGAAATTTTTATCAATCCAGAAAAATGATTTTTCCTTCACAACTCTGTGAAAAAAAAATATTTTCTACTTTTTAGTCCGCTTATAAAAACGTGGTTTTTAAAAATATTTTTTTAACTTCTATTTATTTTATTCTTTTTAGCTTTCTTGTTAGTCTAAGTGTATGCTATGGTGAGTTTTGAAGTATTGATTATGTTCAAATATAATACGCATTGCCCGACAAACATTTACAGACTGGAAATGACTAATCTCCCATTGATGTTAAACATGGTTGATGTGGTCGGGGTTGGTGTGCACTCGGCACGTGAATGTAATGTAAACAAGAGCAGACGGATAATAAATATGCTTATACACAGACTAAAAAGTTAAATAATTTAATAACGGTACATTCGATCGGTCTGAAATTTTGGTACAATGCATTGTCATTCAAGATCTTTTTGTGGTAATTTTGAGATCTCTAGGACCATCAGAAGTAGTTTAATTTTACGTTGGCAGATTTGAAAAATTGTGGACAGACAAACAAACAGGAACGAAAGTGAGTTAATAAAAACGTGGTAAAAAAACCAATTTTGAGAATTTGGCTTCAAAAAGGCCAAGCTGGCTGGCAGCACTGGCCCTGAGTTGAATGCACTGCTATAAGCCAGGACCAACCCTTCTTCTGACATTAAGGTATTGCCCTTCACAGCTCTAGCTTTCAAGATTCAGTGTTACGAATACTTTCATTTTGAGAAAGCTAATATATGTATTTGTGCTCTAATTGTTAAATAGTGGGTAGTGACAGCGTCAAGAATCGTGGCAATACAATTATAAAATAGCTAGAGCTTATTATCCTCTCTTAGATTTTGAAAGTTGATTTTAAAATCATTAAATTCTATTTTTTAATGAGAAAAAAAATTAACCTATAGATAAAATGGTTTAGTAAAATAAAAATAGAAAATATTTTATGTCCTTTGTAAAAAAAAATATTTCAAATAATTTTAAAATAAACTTTTAAAAAAATGAATTTTTGGTACAGTTATTTCCCTTCAATGTTTTTTCCCTTCAATAGCTCAAAAATTTTCAAAAATCCTTTTAAATGAACTTTGAATTTTATTGTCAAAAGTATTGATGGTTTAAAGTATGTTATTGGCACTAACAACCACTAAATCTATATTAAAATCCAAACTATTCAGCCCACTAAAGTAAATAATCAAGAGAGGACATTCACCATTCAGTAAATGTTTAAATCTACCTCCGATAAGGCGTTGGTTGTCTACTTAGCAAACATTATTAGACTTGCAATTCTTCAACTGTGTGATCAAGTATTTACATGGGCCTGTTTAGTTTACTTTTAGTGCTTATTTCAGATTAGACGATGACTGAAAGGATATTTCCTTATTATCAGATAATGACAACTAATTCTTCGATCTTAATTTAAGTTCCTTAATATTTCTTGTGTACTGAAAGCACAGTTCAGCAGACGATGTAATGAAATGGAATATGATGGCGAGGCTTCCTAGCAAGTCAATGAAGTCAGGTGGATTTCGCGCTGCTATGATATACAAAAACATTGGCGATAAACACAAAATTGTGAATCCTGAATACGATGAGGAGGACATGAGCTTCTATAATGATCCAGACAAGACAGATATATAAATTATAGGAGTTGTAGTAATGTTTGTCTTTACTGCAGTCGTGGAAGAACTTGTCGGGATATGTTAGCTGCTATGAACGGAAACAATCTAACGCTCCAGGGGCATTGGACAGTTTGTGAAAGAGAGGATAAATAAAGTCTATGTGTAGAACTTTGGTGACATGCACAATGTTCCAAAGAGGTTACTAAGAGCATGCAATGAGTTTTTAAACATGAGTCCAATCCAAACATTCGTTAAATGTCTGTGTGTTCGCAATTCGACTCTCATTTCTCTGCATGTGAGTTGATGAAATGGTGGGATATTGAGAAAAAGCGTTAGTCGACAAGTCGCGTTTTTAATTTCGGCCAACAAGAGCTCCTAGTAGTAGTTAACAACTATATAACCTCTTTTGACTCCTTTAAAACTCCTTCATTTAATTTGATAACACATTCAAAGTCAAATTATAAAACTCAATTTTTATCAGAGTTTTTTGCACACGTAAAATGGATGTTAAACATTTTGTAGTTGACTTTGTAATTTTGAGCACGAGTCTATACTTGTTCACACAAACCAATGGAACAAGGAGGAAAAATTGCTCCCTGGTGTCTATATCTGATGAGGATTTGATTTAATTCATAACATATTAACACTTTGTGTGTCGTGTACATCAAATTGGCTTATTGTTCCATCCAAAAAGTTGAGACAATGTTGAGAAACGTTTAGAAAACAATCACAACTGTGGCATTTGATGGGGAGCTATACATGTGCTGTGTAGAGGCCAAATTCCAGTATTTTAACACGAACAAAAAATTTAAATTTTGTTTGATAAAGAATCTCGTGTCAGCATACGTTTTTCTTGACTGTTAAGTCGGTATCTTCAATTTTAACCACTTTAAGCTTTTTTCGGATGTGGCTGATTTTGGATATGGCTGATTTCATATCTGGCTTATTTCTTTTGCAGGGATAGGCCGAAAGAGCGATCTACTCCATCAGTTCTATTTATGTTGCCCACGGTTAAGTCTACTGAACTAGTGAAGTAACCTTAATGTTAGCTTTAGCAGCTCTCTCCCTTTTCGCTTTCAATTTAGGTGATCGCCGGAGAATGAGTAGGACTTTGGGCTTGCTTGATCATTTTATGGTCGTTGACAGACTAAAGGTCAGTGAAAGTCATAGGGTTGGTGACATTCTTAGGGTAAGTGACAGGCTTAGGTTCAGTGACATTCTAGCGATCAAAGACAACCTGAGGTTCAGTGATAACGTAGGGGTTAGTGACAGGTTAAGGGTTAGTAACAGCCTTTGGTTCAGTGAAGATAGTGCAAGGCCAATTTAAAGACATTGTTGTTAATAAAAATAAAATTGTGTTAAATGTTCATTCTTTCGGTTAATAAATTGTATAAACTGTTCTGGACTGAATAAATGGACTGATCCATAAAGGACGGGCTTTTATTATTGAGAGTGTTATTGATAGCTCCAGAAATTCTTGAGACTCAATGAGACGTAGTGAAAGATCTTTAGTGAGTAAATTGTTGAATGTGTCAAAAATAAACGATGACCGACACGAAAATCTCCTCTACACCTAAAATGGATCGGCAGCTCTAAGGAAGACCACTCACTTATTGGAACTAGGGATGCGGAAATAAACGAATAAGTTCTCGATTAATGTTTAAAATTTGTAACGATTAAATTATTTTTTAACGATTATGAACACATCACTTACTTTTTTTTTATTTAATTATTTTTAAAAATACAAATAGCAGCCGATAAATAATAACAAATTTCCTGACGATTACACGAACATTTTGTTTTTAAACTATTGACTGACAGAAATTTTTAAAATGTTGATAAATGATAATATTTACTATCATGGTTCTAGCACTTCGCCTAATTATCAAACCAAATGAAAAACGTATTAAGCTAATGGAAGTAATGGAGTCTGACTCAGAGACAAAAAATGACGACAGCTATTCTAATAAACTAGCGTATCACCCGTCAAAAATGACGGAAGTTTTCAAAATAAATACACATCAGATTAAAAAAATAACGTAATACAGAACTTTCATTTATTTTATTTATTTTTATTTGATTCATTTATTATCAAATTGAACAATTTTATTCGGAACGTTCGAAAGGTGTTATTTTTGTTGCAGTAATTTGGTGCGCATCTTTCTAAAATTAGTTACATTACAACCATACATACACACATACAGACGACGGGAATTATGTATATTGATTTTTTGTAAATTTCAGGAATATTTCATATTTATCATAAAAGGATAAATTACTTGGGCTTTTGACAACAACAAAACAAAGTATGCGTCGTAGGCGCCATATTTTACAACCCGTATTATAAAATACTTTGTGTACATTTCGAGAATTTTAATATTACGTATTTATCATACAAGGACAAGTTAGTTGGGCTTTTGAAAAAAGTGGGCGCCGCATGCGCCATGACGCCGCAGCACAACCTAGTAATTAAATAATTTTCAAAAACACTATTTTATAAAAAATAATATTAAAACAAAAATTAAGTAACTTAAAGTATTTCTTAAATAGTAATCCAAAATAATATTAATTATCTCATAGAATTCTACACTATATTCCAACGAACATTTTCTTTTTTTTAAAGGCATTTCTTTCTTTTTAAGGAGCAACAAAAATAAAAAGATGTAAAAATAAGATTTTTAAAAACCACGTTTTTATAAGTGGACTAAAAATAAATAAATAATAAAAATAAAACTTATAAGTTCAAGTACTTCCCTTTAATAAGACTAAAAACGGGGGGCTGGTGCTTATGAGGTTTAACATATGCGGTTCACTCATTCTTTCACTTATGGTTCACTCTTTTGCCTTCTAAATTAGAAATCTTTAATTTTTATATCAAACACCCGCCCCACATAGATAAGTTTTAAATTATTTTCTGATTTTTAGTCCACTTATAAAAACGTGGTTTTTAAAAAATCTTATTTTTACTTCTATTTATTGTATTCTTTTTAGTCCACTTATAACAACCTGGTTTTTAAAAAAATATTTTTTTACCTCTATTTATTTTACCAAACACCTCATAAGCGCCCCCAAACGTTTTAAAAACACGGTGATGTTGTCACGGGGTGAACTCATGCATGTCAACAAAAGCAGACGGTACAGATGCTATTATATATATAAGCTAAAAAGCTAAATAATTTAATAACGGTACATTCGATCGATCTGAAATTTTGAAACAATGCATTGTCATCCAAGATCTATATGTGGTAAAATGTTAAGATCTCTAAACCATTTGAATTGGTTTTATTTTATATTGGCAGATTTGAAAAATTGTGGACAGACTAACCAACAAACAACGCCACAGGAACGAAAGCGAGTTAATAATAAATAAAGGTAAAAAAAATGATTTTTAAAAACCACGTTTTTACAAGTAGACTAAAAAGAAGAAGATAATTTAAAACTTATAAGTTCAAATACATTGACGTAATATGACTAAAAACGTGATTTTTAAAAATCATTTCATAAATGCCGTATACAGTGGAACCTCGGTATACAACATTAATCCGGTTTAGACCCTTGGACGTATACCAAATGGACGAATATAAAACTTATTTTTAGTATACTAAATAGAGGAAAAACTGATTAATCCTTTCCAATGAAAAAACAAACAAATTGTTATTTAAAATATTTATACATTTATTGACGTGGTTATATAAATAATGTAAACACTAATTAAAACTAAATACATAGATAAAAAGTACAAAGAAAAAGAAAATTTGTTTTTCTGTTTTCCTGTTATTCAGGTCAAAAGCAATTTTTCGACATGCTCTGTAGAATAGACTTATCCATGAGTATGGGACTCTTACACCACACGGGATCGCACTGACAAGCTGATTGATTGGCCACACCCACCCTATCCTTTCCTATATAAGCTCTTACTTTTCTCTCCTTACTTTATCCCTACTGGACTGCTTGGAGTTCACCGCAGGTATGTGTTTTTTTATTATTATTTCGTTTTATTCGTTTCATTTGTGTACTATTTGTCCGTTTAGGAAGGCTCTTTGCCGAAACGTTCGCTGTTGGGTTACGCCTTGTCAGGCCTACTAATACCCTGTTTTTATATTATAAATGTACCTAAATCTTATTGGCAACATTATCAGCATTCTTGGAATCATTCTTATATTATATTTTACAGATTCTCCTTTTATTCAGTGGATTATTGAGTCCTACGTTTATCCATTATTTATATACCGTCTTGCATTTTTTTAAAATTTTAAATGTTGGTTTTCCAACCCACTGCACTTCCGAACTCCGGATGGAAAGAATGATAAATTTTATGTGTTTGTTTTTGTTATACGGATTAGGAAAAGTTTTTTTTTATAACTATCTGAGTGTTGTATAAGAATATTTTTGGTATATACCGTGTATACTTGAGATACGCAGACAGATGAAAATGTTAGAGCTGAAGTCAAACAAAATTGAATATTTTGGCTCATTCAAGTTGTTTTATTTTGTACCAGAATTTTTCAGACCGATGGTGCCACCTTTCTAAGTCAGTAGCATAGAGCCAAAGATACGATCATGTAACATCATAGAGCGGCTCAAAATATTGTTGCCCCCTACTACTTATTTTATTTTGTTGAATAATTGAATTTTTTAGGATGTTAATAGCACATATTTTTTTTTATTTTGGTACTTTCACATCGCATATTTACTATTTAAAAAAACACCTAGATTATGTCTATTTCTTAAAGAAAAACCTGAAATCTAGAGAAGATGAAAAAAACGTATATCTAAGTTGAAAAACCCAGCGCTGGCAGTACTGGACACGAATTACATAAATTTAGACACAATGGAATTTATTAGTTTTTATTTGTTCCGAAATCTCAGGAACGAATTAAAGTGGAGTTACACTTTACAACAAGGGAATAGGTAAACCGAGACAACGAGGAAGAGTTGGTGTAATTGGCAAAATAAATTAATTAAATTGTTCTAAAGACTTAGTTTTCAGATTTGGAAAATATAGATTTTGAGAAAGTAAAATTATGATATTGTGGCTTGAAAATCGAGTTTGAAATTAAAACTCTGAGTATACGCAACGATGTGAATGAAATTTAGCAAGTCTTATATATATAAAACTTAGCTTAATAGATTAAAAAAATAATTAAAAAATGAACAGTAACCTCCCTTGATATAAAGCATTATATTACGTATTAACAGATTAAAAAAATATATTTATTTTATTTTATTTTTATAAGTGACTCATTTGCAAAATGCATTAATGCATTTCTCTTTGTTTCGAAAATTTCTTATGTTTTATTCATGTTTTGTATTATTTTTTTGCATTTTAAGGCTTTACGTTATTGTTACCGACGCTAGTGTACCAATAATACGAAAGGAGTCATTGTTGGTAGATTATATCTTATCTTTTAAAAGGCCTATCGCAGCGGTTCCTAATCTTGTCCATGCAAAAAATAACCGAACGCGTTGATAAAAAATTTAAAATATGTATCTAAACAAACGAAAAGCATTTAGAAAAGGATCTTTATAAAAAAAAAGTGTGTAGTAAATAGTCATTTTGTTTGTAATTGTAAATTCGTTTTGATAAGCTTAGTTTTAAATTAATAACACTTGCTACTTTATGACCTATATGTATAATTTTATTAAAAATGCACATTAAAAGATACTGTCTATGATTGATTTTAAAAAACAACAACAACGTTTTCCCTCATAGCAGAAAACTATGTCAATAGGATAATTAAAGTAATTTTTGTGATGCTAAATATTGCTAGTAGATATTTTTTGATTTGTTTTAATGTTTGAAAGTGCCATTACACTTTTATTCACCCCTGTAAACAGGGATATGTTACTTATCCTTAAATTTCTCATAAATGGACTGAATAAAGATTCGACTCTAACCCCTTATTTGATGCAAAAAGATTCTAATACAAATTGCATTTTTTCCTTCAGCTCTGAACGTTCAAAATGTATTTTTCATACTAAAATCGTTCCTTAGAAAAGGAAGCTATTAAATGGGTAGACTTGAAATACGACGAAACAATTCGACGAACATTACCGAAAAAAATAAGGAACACTTTCTAAGAAATACATGTTAAAAAATGTTGCAAATTTTGTGATGTATAGATCACCAGTGAACTCTCCTTTTTATTAAATCCTTTATATTAACTTCTCCGCTGTCTCTGTCGTCATCTCTCTCTGTCTGTCTTGGGTGGGCAGGCGGAAAAAGAAAAGTAAAAAATGACCCACTTTCCCTTATCCGATCGAGCTGAAATTTGGCACACGGATCGACTCACCTAACAATGCATCGAATAAAAATTTCAGATCGATCGATCGTACCGTAATTAAATTAATACATTTTTAGTTTATCCTTATATAACGTATGTAATTCAAATTCACTGTTTGTTATTGTTTTTTTTCCACGTGAGAGTTTGAGTTGACGCGTTGACGCGACCCATCGAAGTACCGGCGTGCTTTTGTTTACATGTTACATGTCACGCTGAGCTCGGTCAAGCGATCGGTGACCAGGTTTTTCCCCTCTCCCTCCACCCCCCCAGGGTTATGAAGCAAAGTTGAGTTAAGACGGATTCAGTCTGTAAATTTTTGTCGCGTTTGAAAATTCTCAATGCTGTTAGTTATGTCTCATATATAAGGGATTTATTGTCAAAAAATTTGTTTTTACGGGTTTGTTTTACTAAATCCCTTATAATAACTTCGAAATCTTGTCGTCATCTCTCTCTTCGTACGTCGGTCGGGCGGAAAAACAAAAGTCAAAAATGACCAATTTTCCGTGATTCGATCGAGCTAGAATTTGGCACACGGACCCGTCTTACCTGACAATGCATTGTATCAAAATTTCAGATCGATCGAACGTACCGTAATTAAATTAATGCATTTTTAGTTTATCAATATAAACTATATGTAGCGGTCGCTATCGTTTACATTTTACAGGTCACTTGACTTCACGCCAGCCAGAGGTGAACGCATCTCGTGCTTTAACCAGGTGTACCGGCGTGCTTTTGTTTACATATCGCGTGTCACGCTGAGCTCGTTACAGTGATTGGTGACAAGACCTTTCCCCTCTCCCACCCCCACCCCCCGGGTTAAAAGCAAACGGGAGTTAAGACATATTCAGTCTGTAAATATTTGTCGCATTTGAACAGTATCAATACTTTTAGTTATGTCTCATATATAAGGGATTTATAGTAAAAAAAACTTTGTTTTTAAATCCCTTATATTAACTTCACCGCCGTCTCTGTCGTCATCTCTGTCTTGGGCGGGCGGAAAAACAAAAGTAAAAAATGACCCACTTCCCGTGATCCGATCGAGCTGAAAATTGTCACACGGACCCGTCTTACCTAACAATGCATCATATCAAAATTTCAGATCGATCGATCGTACCGTAATTAAATTAATGCATTTTTAGTTTATCATTATACAACGTATGTAATTCAAATTCACTGTTTGTTATTGTTTTTTTTTCACGGGATTG
This sequence comes from Ampullaceana balthica, assembly GCA_944989445.1. Taxonomy (NCBI): domain Eukaryota; kingdom Metazoa; phylum Mollusca; class Gastropoda; family Lymnaeidae; genus Ampullaceana; species Ampullaceana balthica. Next base: position 203,896 of record CALYLW010001546.1, read on the forward strand.
TTCAGTTCAGACATTCTACTTCTAAATTTTTCAAAGGTAAGCTGGCTTTGCACTTACTGTAAAATGTGTATACTAAAAAGTAGAAAATAAAAATATATTAAAAAACACTTGTTAAAAACTAGTCTTATATTAGAAATGTACTAAAATGTATAAAATAAATTCGAAATTTACAGTCAGAAGAGACCTTTAGTTCCAAATTTATGAAAATGTATAAGTTTAAAATGAGTCAGGAACGTTAAATCGTAGGTGAAATCGATTATCTCGTTGATCGCCATGACTATAAGACTAGGGTGCTTGCTAGTACAGATATTGATAGACTAAGTTTAAACTGTAAAAAATATATAAAGTTTATTTAATAATGATGTCAGTACACACAGCCGTAATAACATCTTTACATCTTTACGCTAGGGCTGTTACTGATTAAAAATATTGTTCGATTAATAGGGACAAAATTTAAACGATTAATCGATTAACTTTGATTAATTATATTAATTATAATGCATATATAAACCCCGTTAAGTTGCGTTTCATTATTTCGCGAAATTGATTAAGTCGTGGTAATTCCAAACTCCCAAATTTTGTGACGTAACACAACAAATTCGCTCTGCTATGAAGAAATAAGGAAGAAATTCTTTTTGTTTACTTATGCACGTCTAAATAAATAATAATAATAAGAGGGAAAAGTTTGAAAGTAACTAAAAATATAAATTATTTAATAAATTAGAGATAAAATATTATAAATATTTTCTTAAATTTTCATTGAATTTTATTCGATCAAATTAATTTTAATCAGTTCATTTTGAACGATTAATCGATTAATTAATCTTTAATTTCCGTAGCCCTAAAAAAAAACCTTAGCAGTATGTACGGTACATTGACAGAAGAATATCTCAATGCTTGAGCTAAAGTAGTCGAAAATAAAATGAGGCTAATATGGCATTCTTTTATAATTGTTCGATTTTTAAAATGTAAATATCATTTTTTGGGAGTGGGGATTAATAATAAGAACTTTATTGATTATATGTTAGATATAGTAATTGATGAGCTAAGGATAACCTAATACAACAGTCGTAATGACATAATACGAACATTATTGATTATATGTTAGATATAGTAATTGATGAGCTAAGGATAACCTAATACAACAGTCGTAATGACATAATACGAACATTATTGATTATATGTTAGATATAGTAATTGATGAGCTAAGGATAACCTAATACAACAGTCGTATAGACATAATAATAACATTATAGATTATTTTGTTATAGTAATTGAAGAGCTAGGATAATCTAATTACATCAGTCAGAGAGAAATGGTGATAGAAACACTTTTCTTATTCCATATGAAAGAACAAACAGATACAAATTCACGTTCTTACATTTAGAAATTCGGACGTGGAATGGGTTGCTTGATAAAAATATGAAAACCAACACTATACATCATTTAAAATTAAATAAAATGCCAATTATTTAAGGTAAACGTACAAGCAGAGTAACAACACACGACGAAACAACATGGGGTATTTATGGGGAACATCGTAATCATGAAAAACTTTGATGTTCTCATTGACGAGTTTCACAGCCATGATGATCCTTTCTGTCCAACAATCAATGACCATTTAACAACTCTGTAGGGGCCGTCCATAAAGTACGTCACGCTCCAGAGGGGGGGGGGAGGGGGTGTAAGAAAGTGTGACACTTTGTGACAGAGGTAGGGGGTCCGGTTATGTGTGACGCTACGGTGTTTTATATTAAATTTTAATTATTTTGTTAATAAAAAAGAACATTTTTGTTCGAAAGTGTGACGTAATTTTTGGAGGGGGGGTTTTCGAGATTTGTGACAGTTTGTGACAGGGGGGAGGGAGGGAGTTAAAAATGGTCAAAAATAGCATGATGTACTTTATAGAGGAACTTTTTTACATTGTTTATTTTAGTAGATAGTCAGCTCTTATGGAAAACAAATACAATAAAAGACTAAGGACAAATGAGACACTATACGGTAAAAAGTTGAAAGTGAAATTCATTACTACACTATTTGTTAGGTGTAAATTTCAAGAATTAATTTTTTTTTGTAAATCTTTGATTTAGAAGGAAGTTATTTAAGAATGAAGAAAGTTTACTGATCATAAAACTTGTCAAATTTTTTTCTTCATGTCGTCAATGTTCTTCGTCTTGTTGCTTCCTTTTACAAGCCTACCCTTTTAATAGCTTCTTTTGTAATAATGACTTAGTATATAAATACTTTATGAAACGCATAATGGTAGAAGATACCATCTGGTTTGATTTATATTCAAATATCTATAAAGTGTTTGACTATTTGGAGTCTGGGAATCGTGCCGTACATTGGGAATGTAAAATGTAATTATTTATTATTTAATTTTATGAGCGAATTAAAGTTACACTCTATAAGGGTAAGATAAGTCATCAAATCAGTGCTGCCAATGACAATTTTGGGAAAAACCTAGCCAACATGTAAAAAAAAACCTAGATCGGAAAGAAAAAACCTAGACACCCTAAAAATAAACAAATATGTCGTCACAAAGCTTCTTCCCCCCCCCAAAAAAAAACAAACAAACAAACAAATACAACAAGGCCGTATTTCCTAATACAAAATTGGCATGTTTCAAAACCATTTTTTAAATTTAAGTATGTATTTAGTGTAAGACTGCATTCTAATATCGTAACTCGCGCGGAGCCATTTAAAACGTCATTCAATAAATTCATTGTATGCAACCAAATATTTAAGTGGAGCTTTCGTTTAAAGTTGTGCATTATTTTTGTGACGTCACAGTTCTTAAACACCTCCCTCCCTCTTGTCACACATCTCACTAAAGTGTGACCCCCTCCCCCCCCCTTTTAGATGCGTGTCTTCATTTATATACGGCCCCTAATGTATTAATTAGTATGTTGCACGTAACTGTTTGTAAAATATACTTACATCTGCATTTATTCATCACTTAGGTCGTCTTCCTTATAAATGTTTTTGGCCGCATTCTTGGCATTATTCTCACTTTATCTATTACAGACACTCTTTTTATACAGAATATTATTGAGTCCTACTTTTATCCCTGTTTTTGACTAGTCTTGCATTTTTATTTGAGTTTTAAATGTTGATAGTGTGTTTGTTTTCCTCGTTTGATCAGGTAACCCATTCCACTTCCGAATCCGGGACGGAAAGAACTAGAATTTGTGTGTGTTTGTTGTTGCATAAGGAATAGGAAAAGTGGTTTTATAACTATGTCTATCTGAGGGTTGTATTATATTATCCTTGGTTTATACCATGAATACTTGAAAGAATATTCTCTTAACGCAGGCACAAGAAAATTGTAGAGCTGTTAAGTTTGTCATGAGGTCTAATAAAATCGAATGTTTTGGCTCATTCAAGCTGTTTTAACTTGTACCAGATTTCTTTAGTCAGATGACACCGCAGCATCGCCATCTTTCCAATTCATTAGAATAGTATAGTATGATAGAGGTATAGATAATATATCATAATGTAACATGACAGAGTGGTTGAAAAAACTTTGTCACCTGATGTTTAATTTTATTTGTGAAAAATCGAATTTATTTAGGATATTAATTGCACATAATTATTAAATTTTGTACCTTTACATCGTTTATTTACTTTTTTAAAGAAAAACCTAGATAATGGCTATTTTTGAAACAAAAAACCTAGAAACCTAGAGAAGGTCGAGAAAACTTAGAGAAGGTCGAGAAAACCTAGATCTAGGCTAATATATTTGACGCCACGTATGGGTGGGCGCTTTGTTTATAAGTTGTATTTCGCAGATGAAAAATTGCTGTAATTGTACTATCGACATAGTTTACTTTTCTAAAGAATAACGATTAAAAAAATAATTAAGCCATTTGCATTATACTTTAAAAATGGCTTTTAAAAGAGACTCTTTTCTAAATGCATATCTGTTTGTTTAAATCTTATCTTCACTGATATAGATGCTCCTTCTTTACAGAAGATAATTGCGTCCTAGGTTTATCTGCGATTAATGTCTGGTCTTGTATTTTTATTAGAGTTTTCAAAGTTGATATATTGTTTGTTTTCATAGTTTCCTAAGGGAAACCACTCCGCGTCCATATTCCAGAAGGGAATAACAGGAATTTGTATGTGTTTAATCTTTCATATGCTTAAGAAAAGTATTTTTTATGCCTAAGTATATCTGAGGTTTTTATTAGATTATCTTTGTTAACTATTTCGAAGTTTTAATTAATTGCCTTATGTAGTAGATACATTGTTCAATTTGTTATTCATTAGTTATGTTGGTTTTTACATTCCAAATCTTATGCTTAATTGTTACCGACACTTTTGTCCACTAATCGATGTGATTGGTGAAAGGTGGATGATTATCTTTTGCATGCAAGCTTTTTTTTCTATTCTAATGTATGATAAACATTATGTTGTCACCATGTGACTTTTCCTTTGATTGTTTTATGTTTTCACATGTAACCGGGATGATGGTGTTACTACTCCAGAAATCTTCTAAGAGGGAGAATAAATTTGATAATGAGAATTTGTTAACAATTATTGAAGAAGAAGCCTTTTAACATTGAAGCATTAAGATGTTATGAAGTATATATACTTGATATAATAAAGCTATTACGTTCACCCTTAATCACTTTTGTTTCTTTCTTTATCCAATGCACGATACATAAAATAAAAAGTGTTTAATGCGTAGTATAATTAAACCAGGATAATATAGCGGTAACTAATTTTTTTCAAAGGTACGTTTGTTGCAAATTTTTTTTAAAATTGTAATACTTTAAGAAAACACATTTTACATACGTTCCTTCGATACATATGATTATTGCAACCTATGGTTATCCATGGTTTATGTCTATTCTTTCATTTTTAATAGATTTTAAGGGTGTGAAACATTAGTACGGTGGTGTACATTGAAGAGCGGAGTTTCCGCAATAGGATCCCACTACAATATTGAATACATTTCTTAAAAGAATATCTTTAGTAGTTGAAAAGTTCACGCGTAGACGGATGTAAAAATAGTTCACGTAGATCCCGACTGACAAACAAAATCTTATTGTTATCATTGTGAACGTTTCTGTAAGTAGCTTTAACTTAAAGAGTCAACTGGTTGGTAAAAAAGTTTATTGTTTTTTAATGAGTTCCTTTCTACTTGTACTTCAAGAAATTGAGTTTTTTTAAATTTATTTTTTAAAATTCTCGTTAAGACCTACCAAAACTACCCTGGCCTAACTCTGTATTTTCGTCAAAAGTTTTGACATAGAAATGATCGGGAGGTTTTTGTCGACACCGAGGTAAGTGGCTAGAAATGGGTAAAATAGAAGAAAAAAACATAAATCATAATATATCGTTAACAGCATTCCATTACAGAACAATGCCGGAGTGGGTGCAATGAAAAGTTGAAAGTTATTGTATGTACAATAATATAAGTTAAGGTTTTGACAGAATAACAATCTATTCCTAGAGTTCCTAGAGGAAAAAAGCGCACATTATTATGACTGATATGAATGGTTTATTGTTAACACTTTACACAATTGCTTATTCTAATAATAAACACGTTAATGTAATTAAAATCTTTTTAAAATACTTGGATGATTCTCGTTTTACGTACTGTATTCGAGTTATTATTAAATGTACACAAAACAGTTTTAAGGGTTAAATTGTTCTTCATTTTGATAAAGAAATAGCTATATGTATGAGGCCACTTAGATACAAACTTTAAATTTAGCTTAGGTTATGCACTTACATAATCTGTTACAGATATAAATTAAGTATGTCATACTATCATAAATAACAGTATGATCCGCTGTATGATCTCAGTGACCTAGTTTCACAGTCATGAAAAACTTTTCTGTCCTACAATCAATGACCATTTAAAAACTCTGTAACTGAGAGAAGAACTTTGACATTTGACTTTGTAGATTTCAGTAGATAATTGGCTTCTATGAAATAAAGATACAATAAAAAGTCATAAAAACTCCAATGAGTATTTAAACGCAATTTCCAACAAGTAATTTCCGATATCTTTATTTAAGGGAAATCATTCTAGATTACATTAAGTTAATGCAATTAAGCACTGTATATACTCGTTCTAAACCGACCTTTTTTGGACAAAATGTTGAGGAAAAAGTTGGGGGAGGGGAGGCTTACGAGCGGTTCACTTATTTATTATTTTTAAATTTTTTAATACGTAAATTCATGCATAATATGAAGGGAAGTAATGTAATTTGTTTTTCTGTTTTTTTACATTTTAAACAACTGTTTATTGAGCTAAGTTGAAAATTACAAAAACATGTGTAGTATTATTTACATTTATATTTATGTAGAAATATTTTTTTAAGTTCCCAAAATGTCCTAAATTATTAAGGTTTTAATTTATCAAAACTTTATTCAACAAGTAAATAAAACTATTATATTAGAACATATAAAGAAATTTATCTTTTATCTAAAGCAACTCATCAAGCCTACGACCAAGGGCAGTCCTTTTTCCGTAATGAAGTGTCACTACACTTTTATTCGCTCCTATAATATGGAGAAAATTTAACTATTTGTCATCACCTATATGTGTATGTCCACCTATAATCGCCAGAGCTACGTTTATCAACATTATCTAGGTCTAAGTATTTCTTCGTGTTTTACATACGCCGCAGACTTTCTCCTAGATAGTTCAAGAAAGGGAGGAAAGAACGGACACAATCTACAGCACAAAGAAATCAGAAAAGTCGGAAGGATTTAGAACAAATAGTGAATTGAAAGTCTTCTTCGGAATCCGTTCGCTCATTGGAGTGTGTTTTGAAATGTTGTTGTACATGTTTATCAGGAAGAGGATAGTTGCAAGGTGACGTCACATCATTGTGATCAGGTGGCTGTGAAATTTGTGTGGACATACCGACGTTATCAATAGATGGCACCAGAAAGTCATCACGTGTTAGAGGCAATAGAACTAGTAAATGATGATACTGGTGGGAAGTATTTCGGACATCCCGACCATTTCTGCCTCTCCACCAGATGTTCCTGCACTTTCAGGTACTGAGCATATTTTTGAGGAGAGTGTATGACTACTTTTCCGTCACTGAAAACAACAGAGAGCACGTCGCCGAAGTTATCCATGTGTTGAGAAACGAAGTTTACAGCCATGTTGTGAACTTATGTTCGCAAGGAAAGGGGGAAAAGAACAGGCGAAAACATAAAGCTTTTTAAAAAATAAAAAAAAGAATATTTCCACTGGGTCTTGAACCCAGGACATTCCGCATGTTAGGCGGATGTGATAACCACTACACTACGAAAACACATGTTAACAGGGAAAGGAACAACGCAAGAAAACGAAAGAAGCATTGTTGGTTATCTACCCCCTGCGCCACGTTTGGTTGCCACTTTTGCTGTGATTGGTCGACCCCAGCGTTGGTCATTTGTTATGCTCATTTGCACATACTCGCGATGGTGATTTATGTATATATATAATAACTTTGTAAAGTTATCTCTACTGGAATAATTGGATTTCACCACTGCTAAGTTTGTTTATTCTTTCTTTATATTCGTTTTATTTGTGTACTATTTGTTCGTTGAGGAAGGCTCTTTGCCGAAACGTTCGCTGTTGTGTTACGTCCTGTCAGGCTAACCAATACCCTGTTTATATGTTATACATTTACTAATTTAAAAGCCTTGTTGCAGTCTCACTCCCATTATTTTATCGGCAGTTTTAAGACGCTCCCCCAAACCCTCGAGTCGTGTTGTCCGAACCTCCCGCCTTGGGGGTTACCCAATAAATTATTATAGTCCTATTGGCTCTTTATGACAGACTCATAAAACCAATTCGATCTACAATAAATAATTGTATTATAAACACTGTACATCTATCTATCAATAAAACTATAGCATTGTCTAATTAACACTGAATATCATTTCCTCTGGAGCATGACATTTTTTAAATACTATTGTTATTATTATTATTATTTGGTCTTTGATTCAACGACACGTTAACATTATATCAATATCTTAAATGCTAATAAACTAAGATATTTATTTAATAGGGATTAAGTCAGTTCAAGTTAATTCTGCTTCCTATAGTACGTATGGTAGGATAAATTAACACTAGAAACATTTTCTACTTGGTACAAAGTAGAAAAACAGAGAGATCGTATGAGTGGTAAAATGGTTATTTGTAGTTAAAATAGAATCAAGGGAAATATTCCATTTAGAAATACACCATTTCTCTTGTCTCAGGATGAAACAAATTATGTTGGTTGTTATAACTGAACTTCAGTGATTTCTGCTTTTTGAATGATTAGGAAAATATAAAATTTAATAGTATGCCTTCTGGTCATCATGTTTTTTAATGTTTTCTAACCATTTGATGAACTTGTCGAAAAATTATAATTTCAGAAATTCAAACATATTTATCTGTTTTCTGGATAACTTTGTATGGCAGCACTTTCTGCAGCTTCCTAGGGCTGCAGAAAAAATTATACATTCTTTACATATTTATTTTACCTAGTTTAATAAACCCTTATTTTTAAATCCCTTATATTAACTTCACGGTTTTGTCTGTCGTGATCTCTCTGTCTGTCGGTCATAAAAACTATAGTAAAAAAATTATACACTTTCCGTGATGCTGTCGCGTTGAAAATTTGCACAATGCGTGTCACCTAACAATGCAGTGTATCAAAATTTCAGATCGATCGAATGTACCGTAATTAAATGAATGTACTTTTAGTTTATCTCTATATAACTCTATGTCGACGTCTCCTTTTGTTTACCTCCACGAGTCGCTCAGTTCACCAAGCCATCCATGACCACAACCCCCCCCCCGTTTTACAGCAAAGGGGAGTTCAGTAAGTTTCAGTCTGTAATAGTGGTCGCGTTACGTATTATAATAAACACGATCAATACTTTGAGTAATGTCACCCACATATGGGATTTATAGTCAAAACATTGTTTTAAGGGGTTTTTTTAATTTATATTTTCGAGCTAGCAAAATACGTGTGCAGCGGACAAGCACTGCTTCCATTTTTTTACTTATAAAAAGTTAGTCTTTTTAAACGGAGTGACAATATAATAATAACAATTTATTAAGGATCTCCTTGTATACCACATTGTCAGTTCAGACCTCTGTTGTAATATGACCAAGCTGTTTGCTGAGCCTACTCTTGGGTATGTAACGTACAGTTGCCCGTGTGAATAGCAATCTTGTCTCAAATCAATGCCAACCTTTTGTAAGGGTTCCATGAGACTTGCTTATTGTGATAGGGAAGCAGACTCTAACTGGACCTTTGAGGCTTTTAAATTGAAATGTAAGACAAGAAGGTATAACTTAGATGCGAAGAATAAAAATTTTCTCCCTTAAGCCATGGCCGGTAAAAATAGATGTCTGAATTAGGCTGTTGTGCAGACACGTGACCTGAAGTCCCGTGCCGTTACAAAGTTACTAAGGCAGTGAGTTTCTCAGTAACATCATTGGTGCCCCAAACTTCAAAAGTAGAAGATGCTCAGGAGTGTCTGGAGGATTCAGAGTGTGAATAAACTCTACCGGATAGTGCGCGGCGTCTTCCACTTCCACAACTGAAACTCTACCGGATAGTGCACGGCGTCTTCCACTTCCACAACTGAAACTCTACTGGATAGTGCATGGCGTCTTCCACTTCCACAACTGAAACTCTACCGGATAGTGCACGGCGTCTTCCAATTCCACAACATAACCTCTACCGGATAGTGCACGCGTCTTCCCTTTCCACAACTGCATCAAGAGACTCAAATGTTTTTTTGTTTTGTGGAGGTAGTTCTTGAAGTGTTATGTATGCGTCTACTAATTTATATGTATTTGCTATGTATTGTAATACTTCTATCCCCGTTGTTACTTCTAGTATTTTCTTTCTATTGGGGTTGGTTGTATCTAGAGGGCTTGTGATATAATTAAAATCTCTTCCTAAAATAATATTTCCTCTCTTAAATAAATATTTCAAATTTTGAACTAGTTTGTTGTAAAACAAAGATTTTTTCTTTGTGCTTTGCCGTAGCGTATATGTTTACAAGTGTGTAACTGTCTTTCTTAATATTTTATTATTTATAAATATATATACAATGCAATGTAATACTTCTCCTTTAGCTGTATTAAACCGATGTTGTTTAATGTTTAAATGATGTTGGATACAATAATAACCCCCTCTTCACATCCTCCATATTTATCTTTTAATGATAATTAATTTATTTGATTTTTTCCATACCAATAAATGTCTTATCCCTAAATCACTAATCAATATTTCTCCAAATTAAATTACACTTGCTCATTCTTATAAACCTATTTATTAAAGTTAAGCATCAATGATCTTGACATGTATTTTGACGGTAAACACTCATTTCTTATTAGCGATTTATTTACAAAAACGCTAAAAACGTTTTGCAGTAATAAAAATGTAACACCAATAAAAAAACTTTCTTTATCAAAAGAATTTTAATTAGGCTTCATAAACATAAAATCAATGAAACAATATTCAAATAATAAAGTAGAATAATAAAACGTATGTTTGCGTATAAAAGCAAGGAGAAACGAAAATGAAAAAATAGGAATACACTAAGATAAATTCACCAATATTTTAATTATATTTTTTTTTCGTTTGTGCTATGATAACTAAGACAATTGATGATTTAAGATGTCAATTTCAGTAGCTGACAATATGGCAGAGAAAATAAAAACAACATTCGTCACTGTATCACTGCACTATTTTTTTAAACACTTATTAATAAATTAATATTTTAAAGAAGATTATGAAGCAATATTTCATTTACAACGGAAATAAATCAAACCTGACTTGCGGCTTGAAGGCATAGAAATGGATGCGTCAGGAATTTAAATGTAGCTCTTGATGCATGTTTCTTTACTACGAAATGTGGATCTTATTACAACATAGCGATTCAATATTGTAAGATTTTTTTTTAAAATTTGTATAGATCCCTTTATTGAGAAGGTACATGTATTTGTTTGTGTGTGCTAAATATTAGTATGTTTTAAGAATTTAAATATAATTTTATTACGTATGTAAGTAAGTACTTTATGCTAACTGTACTGATAAAGGCATTAACCGAAAATGTATTTATTAGCTCAAATTAATTGTTTTCATGAAATAATTTGGTTGTGTATTTTGTATTTTATCTAAAAGCTTTATCGCAGTCCTATTCTAAGTGATATAACATTAATTTTGTAATCATAGTTAGTCAGGGTTGAAAGAAAGTAAATTAATAGATATGTATCATATGTAATTGAAAAAAAGCTATAACAAGAGTTAAAAAATATAGAACTTTGTTTCTGATTGTCTTTTTAGTTACGTAATCAAAAACTAAAAGTCTGCAACCTTTCATTTTTTTAATGAAAAAATTTATTTGCTTATTTATCATATATAATGTAATAAGCGAATCATTATTGTTTTAAAAAAGACATTGTGATATGTAGTTATATCTTCTGTCAGTGTGAGTGCTGTATAGAAATGACACGAAATTTTGTTTAAGGCGCCTTCGATAAATGTGAAAACTTTCTTAAAAGTCTTACTGTGGACAAATATTTGAGATTGAGGAATAATGGGTATTTATTTTAAGATTAATGTAAGAAAATAATCATTTCAATGACATCAAACTGTTAGTATTTACTAAACTATCCAAAAAAAACTCTGTTAAATCACTAAAAACTCTTTTTAGTGTTGCTTTTTAACAGTTACTTTCGTGAAATTTCGTAGAAAATATAACCATGAAATGTTTAACATGAAATGTACTAACAATTTATTGTTTTCACATAACTATATACAAATACACACATGCAATATCCTTTAACTATAAAAATGGAGAAACAGGCATATTATGGAGAGAACACATGTTTACAAATTAATATTGGACGCGGGGGGTCGCGGTGGTCGAGTGGCAGCGCGCTGGACTGTCGTACCGATGGTAAAGGGTTCGAATCCGTGAATAGGGAAGGGCTTGTTCCCGGGGCCTAGGGCGTCCCTGAGTCACCCAGCTCCGAATGGGTACCTAACTACATGTATAGTTAGGCGGCTGGGTAATGCGTGGAACCCACAAAGCCGTGGCCTGTGAACGCTGCATCACTTGCCAAAACAGATCATCTGTCATGGTCTGTGGACGCAACTATCTTCTGCATAGAAGGAGCGTCTGTATAGATAAGTCAAGTCAAGTTAATATAATCTTTTTGGACGCGCATTGAAATTGTGTTTCCCGTAATTGACGCACTACAAAGCACCGGGGCTGATGTATTTATCCTGACTTAGTGTTACAAAACTGAAAAAATATAATAAATTTGAAAATCGTAATTTGTATTTTGAAAAACCCATAACAATTTATTTTTAAAAATAAGATACATAATATAAATATTTTGTGTTTTGTAAATGTTTTATTAACTGTAAATTAAAAATGTGCATTGTAATGGCCTATTAAGTCAGAAAAAATGATTAATCTTAAAAAACGTATTTATGTTCAAAAATATTGTAACTATGAAATTTAATAAATAACTAATGACTAAATTTGTCAGTTTTATAAATTTGGTGATAACTGTGACTTTTGTTGGGTTACTTTATGAAAGTGGAATTCCACTTTACTTCGATCCCAATAATTAGGGATACATTGTTTAATGAATTGCAAGCTTTCCTTATCTTAATCTTCCTTTTTTAGTTATTATTATATATATATATTTACCTTCAATTATGTATGACTGTGGCCTAACACTAAGGGACATCACTCTGCTTTTTAAAAAAATTGAAATATCACTTAGAATGGGACTGCGATAAAGCTTTTAAATAAATACAAAATACAGAAACAAATTGACTTAAAAGTCATAATCATTTTGGTTTCCAGATTAACATTAAACACCATCCACTCTATATATGGGCTGTTAACGATTAATTTAAAATTAAAATCTAAAATTTGAAAAAAAATGTTTAATTAATCGTTAATTTAGATTGAATCCAAAAATTACAATTTATAATGACACATTTAACACCTATAAAACGTTCTCTTTGAAAACCTAAATAACAATGAAATGTTTACTTCATATGTCATCTTTTTAACAAATAAGCAAAAATACAAGTGTGTTGACATTATTTGGTTTAAGTGATTAGCGGGTCTATCGCTAATATTTGCCGAATCCGGAATCCGGATATCTCCACACTTAAGTGTAATAAGTGTAAGAGCTAAGAGGGTGTACTTTACTACTTTGTATCTAGTATTTAATACTATTTTTTATAACATTTATTATCCAACAAATGGATAGTAGCTGCTATCTAAAATGACGGTTTGTGACACTGTCAACGTCAACAATGAACATTTTAAAATGAATTGAATGAAAGAACTTGAACGAAGTTCATCAAACTTTGTAGTGTGTACCAAGCGAACTGTTTTGTACTGAGTACTAAATTTAAGGCTAACTTTTCATATAGGATACACACAAAATACTTAAAGATTAAGCACTGGACACAAAAACTTAGTCGAAATCTCTAAAAAGTGAATATATAAACAATGTAATTATCAAAGATAACAATAAAAACGTATGGTCCTTTATCAAATCTAAAAAAATGGAACCTACAGGAATAGCAACACTAAAAGGGTAAAATAATAAAACCTATAATGATCATGAGACTAAAGCTAATATCCTTAACACATATTTTGCATCATCTTTTTCTGCCTCAGGCGACAAGGAAGTTTTAATAAATTTAAATAAAATGGAGGAAATAGGTAAAATAACTGTAGATGAGATAGGTAAACATTCACTCCTAAAAACGTAAAAATAAACAAAGCTACTGGCCCAGATGATTTGCCTGCAATGTTATTAAAAGAACTAAGTAATGAACTGCCCCCAATCCTTGTAGTTCTTTTTCAAGCCTCTCTAAACCAGGGTAAAGTGCCCCAGGATTGGAAATTAGCTAACGTAACTCTACTCTTTAAGAAAGGGGATAAATCAGACCCTGGTAATTACAGGCCTGTATCACTTACTAGTATCACCTGTAAATTCCTAGAACACATAATATATAGTAGAATAGTTAACCACCCTGACAAATATAATGCCCTATGCCCACACCAACACGGCTTTAGAAAAAAACAGATCGTGTGAAACACAATTAATAGGTTTAATAGATGAACTATTTAAAGGCTTAGACAAAAATGATCAAATAGATACAATATTACTAAACTTCTCAAAAGCATTTGACAAAATTCACCACCTTAGTTTACTTAAAAAACGTAACTACTTTGGAATCTCAGGTTCCTTACATCACTGGATCCAAGACTTCCTTTTGAGCAGGGAGCAAGCTGTAATAATTAATTGATCTAAAACTGCACCAATAAAGTTCAATTCAGGAGTTCCACAAGGAACTGTGCTAGGTCCCTTACTCTTTTTAAATCCTTTATATTAACTCGTGGTGTCTGCGGCCGACCGCCCGACCGACCGCCCGCCCTTGTCGCCAAAACTTGTGATCCATTTTTAACCCACTTGCTCGTAAGCTAGCGAGCTGAAATTTTGCAGGCAGTTTTGTACCGATAATAAAAACAAAGAATCAAAATTTCAGATCGATCGCATGTACCGTTATTAAATTATTGATTTTTTAAATTATTTTTTTTATTCCTATGTATCATGCTATTTTTTGAGATAGATCGTCGCGGTGGGTGTTATATTGAACAAACTTTCTGTCGCGCAATAAGGTGCGTATTTTATTGACAACTCTTTTTATAAACATATTCCTGATCGGTGCGCATTATATTAAACATGTTTACGACACAACAGCAATTTTTAATTTCTGGATGGTCTGGCGCTGCGTATTATAATGAACATTCTTTTAGTTACTTCTCGTACATAAAGGATTTATAGTAAAAAACTTGGTTTTTTACGGGTTGTTTTTTAAAATCCTTTATATTAACTTGTGGTGTCTGCACCCGCCCTCACTTGTCGCCAAAACTTTTGATCATTTTTAACCCACTTGCTCGTAAGCTAGCGAGCTGAAATTTTGCAGGCAGTTTTTGTAACGATAATAAAAACAATGTGTCAAAATTTCAGATCGATCGCATGTAACGTAATTAAATTATTGATTTTTTAGATTATTTTTTTTATTCCTATGTATCATGCAATTTTTTGAGATAGAGCGTCGCGGTGCGTATAATATTGAACATCATTTCTGTCGCGCAATAAGGTGCGTATTTTATTGACAACTCTTTTTATAAACATATTCCTGATCGGTGCGCATTATATTAAACATGTTTTACGACACAACAGCAATTTTGTATTTCTGGATGGTCTTACGCTGCGTATTATAATGAACATTCTTTTAGTTACTTCTCGTAAATAAAGGATTTATTGTGAAAAACTTGTTTTTTTTTACGGGTTTTTCTTATATTTAAATCCTTTATATCAACTCGTGGTGTCTGCGCCCGCCCTTGTCGCCAAAACTTTTGATCGATTTTTAACTTACTTCTCGGAAGCTAGTGAGCTGAAATATAGCAGGCAGTTTCGTGGCGATGATAAAAACTATGTATCAAAATTTCAGATCGATCGCAAGTACCGTAATTAAATTATTGATTTTTTAGATTATTTTTTTTATTCCTATGTATCATGCTATTTTTTGAGATAGAGCGTCGCGGTGCGTATAATATTGAACATCATTTCTGTCGCGCAATAAGGTGCGTATTTTATTGACAACTCTTTTTATAAACATATTCCTGATCGGTGCGCATTATATTAAACATGTTTACGACACAACAGCAATTTTGTATTTCTGGATGGTCTGGCGCTGCGTATTATAATGAACATTCTTTTAGTTACTTCTCGTAAATAAAGGATTTATAGTCAAAAACTTGGTTTTTTACGGGTTATTTGTTTAAATCCTTTATATTAACTCGTGGTGTCTGCACCTGCCCTCGCTTGTCGCCAAAACTTTTGATCGATTTTTAACCCACTTGCTCGTAAGCCAGCGAGTTGAAATTTTGCAGGCAATTTGGTACCGATAATAAAAACAATGTATTAAAATTTCAGATCGATCGCATGGACCGTAATTAAATTATTGATTTTTTAGATTATTTTATTTATTCCTATGTATCATACTATTTTTGGAGATAGAACGTCGCGGTGCGTATTATATTGAACAACTTTTCTGTCGCGCAATAAGGTGCGTATTTTATTGACATCTCTTTTTATAAACATATTCCTGATCGGTGCGCATTATATTAAACATGTTTTACGACACAACTGCAATTTTGTATTTCTGGATGGTCTTGCGCTGCGTATTATAAAGAACCTTATTTTAGTTACTTCTCGTACATAAAGGATTTATAGTAAAAAACTTGGATTTTTACTGTTTTTTTAAAATTAATATATATAAATGATTTACCCAATAACATCTCAACAGAAACAAAAGTTAGGTTATTTGCTGATGATTGTATAATCTATAGAACAATTAAATCAGAACAAGATAGCAAAATTTTATAAAAAGATCTAGATGAATTAATAAAATAGTAAACTAACTGGAGTATGAGTTTCCACCCAGAAAAGTGTCAACTGTTAAGAGTAACAAAGAAAAAGAAACAAATAAATTCATAATATTTCATTCATGGAAAGGAACTAACCCAAACTAAAGATGCAAACTACTTAGGAGTCATAATAAATGAGAAATTATCATGGAATCCCCATGTCAATGAAGTTATTAAAAAATCAAACAAAACCTTAGGCTTTATAAAAAGAAACCTTTACAAATGTAATAAAGATATAAAACTAAAATGCTATCTCACTTTGGTGAGACCTGTACTAGAATATGCATCTTCTGTATGGGACCCATCCACCAAAAGAAAACATTGATAAACTAGAAGGAATCCAAATTCCGATAAAAACACCTTTCTTATTCCGTAAACAAGAACAAACTCATACAAATTTTCGTTCTTCCCGTCCGGAATTCGGGCAGGGAATGGGTTGCCTGAAGAAACCAGGAAAACCAACACTTTATCAACATCTAAAACTCTAATAAGAATGCAGGACTAAACACAAACCATAGATAAGGGTAGGACGCAATAATCTTCTGTATAGAAGGAGCGTCTGAAACAGATAAGTTAAGATAACTATTATTATTATTATTATTATTATTATTATTATTAATTAATTATAATTATTATTATTTTGTTAGGAATAAATCTAGTGTTTTATTTTTCCTTGTTGCTGTTTTTACTATCTGTTCTAGGTTTATGTTGTTTATAGTGTCTAAAAAGTGTTCATTAATTTCTTTGTTAGTTTGATGGTTATCAATTGTATAATTTTTCCAATTTATATCTGGAAGATTAAAGTCCCCCATAATCCATAGAACTGCATTTTTATTATTCTCTTTTATGAAAGTTAATTGACTACAAAGATTGTTCATGTATTCTAGGTTTGTATTCGGAGGTCTATATATACTGCCTACAGTAAGTGGGGATGAGTTTGGTGTAATTATTTTACAATAAATAGACTCTATATTAAAATTTGGCTGTGTAGTAATTTCTTCAGCTATGATATTTGATTTAATTGCAAGTAGCACTCCTCCATAATTGTCTGGTCTATATTTTCTAAAAATATTATAATTGGTGTTTAAAATCTCAGAGTTATATATGTTGGGGTTCAACCAAGTTTCAGAACCAGCAATTATGTCTGGTTCTTCTGTTTATATAAGTAGTTCTAAATCTGGAATTTTATTTTTTAAGCTTTGGAAATTAACTATTAGTGTTTTGAGAATGTTTTGATTATTATTATTATTATTAGATTTTTTATGGGTAATTTTATGGGTTTGTGTGGTAGGTTTCACTTTATCTAGTGGTTTATTTATAAAAGGATTAGCCAAAACACTGTAAGAGTTTGTGGTGATAAGGTCCTTATAGTTAAATAAATCTGAACTGATTTGGGGCAACCCACAATGTATGCAGTGCCAAGATGCATATTTATTTCTTAGGCCTATTGCTTTGTGCTTTGGTGTGTTAGAATGCAGGCATGCAATGTGGTACCATTCATTGCAGGTGTCACACTGAATGGTTCCTTGTTGGGTAGTGCATGCCTTAATACAAATTTGACATTTAGATGATACGGGGCCTGGGTTAAGTTCTATGTCGCCTGAGAGGAGCAAAATTAAGATTAAGTGTTTTTGCTTATATCTACATATTTTATGTTTCCATTGTTTGAAGGAGATTTCCTTTATTGTGCTTAAGATAGAGGTGTATTCAGTGTGCTTTGTGTTGTGGTGGTTTATAATTATTGATATATTACTCTGATTTTTAGGATGTTTGTTGGTTGACGTTAATGTCCTTAAAAGTAGTGTGGTTATTACTAAGACTAAGATGAAAATTCTCATTTTCGGGTTAGTGTTAGACTAGGTTTAATTTTAAGGCTTAAGTTTAAGACTTAAGACTATTACTATTACTAATTACTATTACTATTATTATTATGATACTATAAGTTATGTATAATTTTGTTAAAGTGTGTTTACTTGTTCTAATTTGATTAAGTTCAATTAAATTTAAATATGAATTCTACACCTAGTAATTAATTTATTTGGAAGGTATATAAAATTGGTGATTTTATGTTATGTACACAGTTACGATTAGGAGAGTTCAAAATTAATAACAATAACAATAAAAATGGCCGCCTACATAACTACTTAGGATTTTAGTAATTTTAGTAAAAAATAATATTATTAAACAGCTAAAATTATTATAATTTGGTTAATTAAAGATTAGTTAAGGGTTTGAAAAGAATTTAGTATTATGAAATTAGGCACATATATGAAAATATATGAAAACTTAGCTCTAGTAGAAATAGTAACCGCTCACAAACCGGAAGTCATAAGTCATATATGAGACAGTAATGATTTCCGGTTATTGTTTTTTTACTTTTTATATATTTGTTTATAAACTCCTTAAAATTAATTTAATTTGGAATCATACATTCTTAACTACATTAATATCCGGATACTGTCTGGATCTGCCATAAGTATCGTTGGTCGAGTGGCAGCTAGCTCGACTGGCGTACCGATGGTCAATGGTTCGAATCCATGTAAAGGCAAGGATTTCTTCCCGGGGCCTAGGGCGTCCCTGAGTCTCCAAGCTCCGAATGAGTACCTAACAGGCGGCTGGGTAATGTGTGGAACACTCATAGCCGTGGCCTGTGAACGCTGCATCACTTGCCAACAGATCATCCGTCATGGTCTGTGGACGCAGTTATCTTCTTCATTGAAGGAGCATCTGTATAGATAAGATACGATTAGGATTTGCCGAATCCGGATAGTGGAAAAAAATGAGATATCCGATCCGAAAATCCGGCATTCCGGATACCTGGCTGACTCCTAAAGTGTTCCATTTCATTCACTAACAATGATAAATATCTCAAATTAAATTAACATGTGTTTGATGTGTAGTGTAATTCATCAAAGATTAAATACTGGTAACAATATTTTTTCTAAAATCATGATTCAATCAAATTTTTAAAAATGAAACCTTTATAAAAAAAATCGAATATTTAAGACATTTTTGTAAATATCTTTATTTTTTAACCCGTAAATTATAAATATATTTCAAGGGTGTGAAACATTAGTGCATTGTTGTACAGTGAAGAGAGGGTTTATTATACTTTACGATCCCAAGACAGCGTGGAATGAAAAAAGAGAAACTTTATAATTGAACAGTTCACGCGTTGACGGATGTAAAAATAGTCAACGTAGATCCCGACTGACAAACAAAATCTTATTGTCATCATTGTGAATGTTTCTGTAATTAGTTTTAACATAAAGAGACAAAGTGTGTGTATAAAATTGTTTATTTAAGGAATCCTCTTCTACTTGTACTTCAAGAAATTTATTTTTTATTTTTTAAATCCCTTATATTAACTTCACCGCCGTCTCTCTCTCTGTCTGTCATGGGGGCGCAAAAACACAAAAGTAAAAGATGACCCACTTTCCGTGATGCCATCGAGCTGAAATTTAGCTCATAGAATCGTGTCACCTAATTATGCATCGTATCAAAATTTCAGAGCGATCAATGCTACACATTCTTTTCAATAAAATATGTGAGGAAGAACAGATTCCGACGGAGTGGAAAGAAGGACATCTCATTAAGCTCCCAAAGAAAGGAGATCTTAGCTCTTGCTCCAACTATAGAGGAATAACTCTGCTATCCATACCAAGCAAAGTATTTAACAGAGTGCTGCTAAACAGAATGAGGGACGCAATAGACACCCATTTTAGAGAGCAACAAGCAGGTTTTAGAAAAGATAGATCATGCACTGACCAGATTACCACTCTGAGAATTATATTGGAACAATCCCTGGAGTGGAACTCACCACTATAAATCAACTTTATTGACTATGAGAAGGCTTTCGATAGTGTTGACAGGCCAACCCTGTGGAAGTTACTAAGACTCTACGGGATACCACAAAACTGACTGACATAATTAAGGCTTCCTACGAAGGACTTACATGTAGAATTGTCCATGGCCAACAAGCAACAGCGGCTTTTGGGGTACAGACCGGAGTCAGACAGGGGTGTCTGCTTTCACCATTCTTATTTCTGCTAACCATTGACTGGATAATGAAAATGTCTACAGAGCAGAAGAGAAATGGTATCCAGTGGACACTATGGAAACAACTTGATGACCTGGAATTTGCGGACGACCTGGCCTTATTATCGCACTCACAGCAACAGATGCAGGAGAAAACCAACGATGTAGCACAATTCTCTGCTTGCCTAGGCCTGAACATCCATAAGGGAAAAAGCAAAGTCCTTAAAATAAATTCATCAAGCAACACTCCAATAACACTGGAAGGAACAAATCTGGAAGAGGTGGATAGCTTCACATACCTTGGAAGCATCATCGACACACAAGGATGGACAGACGCCGATGTAAGAGTGAGAATTGGCAAAGCAAGATCATCATTTAAACAGCTAAAAAAAGTTTGGAACTGCAACAACTTGACTCTTCATACCAAGGTCAGGATATTCAACACCACAGTAAAGCCTGTCCTACTGTATGGAGCAGAAAAATGGCGAATAACAGCAGCCATTGTTAAAAAGCTTCAAGCCTTTATAAATACATGTCTCCGAGCAATTCTCCGAATCCGCTGGCCAAATGTCATCACCAATGAGGACCTCTGGCAACGCACACAACAAGAGCCAGTGGAAGAGCTAATACGCCAGCGCAGATGGAGATGGATTGGCCACACTCTCAGAAACCCTACATCCAGCATTGTGAGACAAGCCCTCACATGGAACCCCCAAGGCAAAAGGAAAAGAGGTCGTCCCAAAATGACCTGGAGAAGAGAATGAGCGGGCACAGCTGGGGGCAGATTGAGAGACTGGCACAGGACCGGGATGCCTGGAGAGACTTTGTTCGCGGCCTATGCCCCAGATGGGACGAAGGGCGATGATGATGATCAAAATTTCAGAGCGATCAAATGTACCGTAATTAAATTAATGCATTATTAGTTTATCTCTATACAACGTATGTAATTCATTTTCACTGGGTTTTTTTCACGTGACAGTTCAGTCCGCGCGTTGACGCCATCCGTCGATTTACCGGCGTGCTTTTGTTTACATTTTACGTGCCACGCTGAGCTCAGTCCAGCGATTGGTGACCAGACCTTTCCCCTCTCCCCCTCCCCCCGGGTTATAAAGCAAAGGGGATTAAGACAGATTCAGTCTGTAAAGGTTTGTCGCGTTTGAACATAATCTATACTGTTAGTTATGTCTCATAAATAAGGGATTTATAGTCAAAAACTTTGTTTTTACGGGTTTGTTTTATTATTTGTACAACTCTGTTAAAGAACTACCTGGACTTGCCTGGCCTGATTCAGTATTCTGTTTAAAAGGTACAAGTTTTGACTCAGTCAGTTATCAGGAATTTTTGCCGACATGAATGAATGTAGGGGTAAGTGGTTAGCAATGGGTAAAATAGAATATAAAATTTAAAAAAACCCGTAAAAAACAAGTTTTGGACTATAAATTCTTTTGTATGAGACGTAACTAAAAGAAGTATATATATATACGAGAGCAATGCCTGCGCGATGCTACGGGTAGGCACAATGAAAATAACTTTAATTGAATTTGAGTTTCACATTCCCCTTAATAATGAGTGTAAACGTATCAGGAAATTAGGGTAGTGATAAATCAAACCCCTTCTTTATAAAAATCACGATATGTGTGTCTAGAAAATAGAAAGTATGATGAATTTAAATATTACCCATCGATTTTGGTATTTCTGCTTTAATAACGCATGCTTTTGTCTATATACTTTACCAGAATAACAAAGGTCCTTAACAGTTACAAAAATCTAATGGGCAAGGCTCAATTTCTTTTTCCATGAATCAAAAAATGAAAACAATATCTTTGATTCCTTTCGTTCTAGGAAAAAGCTCTTAAAATCACCCACTCCATTTTATAAGCTAAGTATGAAATTAGTTCAAGACGATTATGATATTTTTTTAGCATAGTAACAAAGCAATACATTGGCAGATACTTGTTTCACTTAAATAACGGATTATTTTTCTTTGTATTTATATTCAAGCCTTTTTTTTCATTAGGGCTTTTTTAGCTTATAAAATGACATATAAGTTAGGGCCTAATATGTAACATATATTATGTAGGCATTTGATTTTAAAACAAAATAGTTTTTAAAAAATCAGTCTGTATACATAACTTTTTTCTCTTTGTATAATATTGTATAAATAAAATCAAGTTGTTATCTCACAATATCAGTTGCTGTTAGTGTATTTTTTGCCAGAACAGGGGTAGGCACAAAACTTTATTTGGTTTTTGGTCTCAAATTTCCCTTAAAAATGAATGTAAATGCATCATGAAATTAGGGTAGTGATAAATAAAACCACTTCTTATAAAATTTACGATATGTGTGTCGAGAAAATAGAAAGTATGATGAATTTAAATATTAACCATCAATTTTGGAATGTCTGCTTTAATAACGCATGATTTTCTCTATATAATATACTCCTACAGAAAATGAAAGGTACTTAACAATTATAAAATTCTAATCGGCAAGGCTCAATTTCTTTTCACATGAATACACAAATATTAAAAATATCTTTCCATATGATTTCTTTGGTTCTAAGAAAATGCTCTGAAAAACACTAATTATATTGTATAGTTTAAGCATGAAATTAGAATAAGACGAATTAATTAATATTTGAGCAAGATAATATTTATTTGAATATGTATTCTTAATGGAGGGTGGAAATAATGTTTATGAGTATAACGGGCATAATTTCTGTTCACACAAATATTAACATAAAAACAAATTGATTTTCTAATAAATTATGTAATTTCGAAAGGACTTCCCACTCTTTTCTTCTAGTATTAACAAGGCAATAAATTGGCAGATACTTGTTTCACTACAATAAAGGAATACTTTTCGTTGTATTTGTATTTAAGCCTTTTTTCATTGTAGCTTTTTTTAGCTTACAATATGAAATATTTGGTAATGGTCTTAATATATAACATATATTTGTAGACATTTAATATTAAATCAGAATAATTTAAAAATAATTGTTTCAAGAAAGTGTATATAGCTTAAAAGAAAACTGCCATTTGAAATCAATCTTTATACAAAACTTTATCCTCGTTGCATAATATTGCTCAAATAAAATCAAGCTGTTATGTCCAGTGCTTTTTTTCTAGCGGAAAAATGTTTGGGAACTCATTTCACATCTGTTTTTTAACTTATGTCAGAAAATACTATAATAGTCTATAATTGAATTTTCCACTGAACACAAATTTTATTGTACAGATATTTAAAGAAATAAACGTTTTATAAGAAAATGAGGGACTCAAAGAGTTTATTTATAATAAAAACCGACCTGACTATATAGTTTATGTGGAAAAATGTATTCTAATGTATTATAATACTGGTACCGTATTAGACTTTAAAACAACTTCCAACATCTGGCCAAAAATGGTATGGGAACTCAGTTCCCATGAGTTCCCACTGAAAAAGTACTGGTTATGTCTAAATATCATTTTCTGTGAGTGTATTTTTTTGCTTGAGCACTCACTTTCTGAAGCTAGAAACTATATATGAGTCGTAATACCAGCGATATGTCTTTACACTAAATATATGTAAACCTTAAAGAAACGTACAGTTTATACCCAAAGTGTGTGCCACGCAACTCATTGTTCAAGAAATTAACTATTTTTTTGAATGAATGTTTTAGTTTTGTTAGCTCTTAAATACCTTTCTTGGCAATGATTTTTTATGGGGAAAGGATATTATTTATGTGAATTTTGATGCTAAAGTAAGGTATGCATGGGTTTTATTTGTTTTAAAGAAACCTTTTGAATTGCAAGGTCTGGGCTTAAAATTTACACAGCTAATTTAGTTTAATCTATGCAAAAAGTATAAAAACGGTTTGCTAAGCTATAGTATTGGTGTCATCCAGATTTGGGCGATATTATTTACTCTTACCCCACCAATAAATGGTACATTTCAAAAGGTCATAAAGTTGCACTCAATGTAAAAATAGATGTTCCACTTATTACCCACACTCATTGGTCCGTGCATATAACTCCTATATATAATCCATTTTCGTCTATGACAGTACCGAATTTTTTTTTCATTCCTTCTATTTACTTGGGGCAGTTTATGGAGCAATCGTTCCAGAAAAAAAATCGTGTAAACTATTTAAGCACTGAAGGAAAATAAATCTCCCACCTAAGAATCATTGGCATTGCTTTCATCACTAATCACTTGCTTCATGCATTTTTTTATTTATAAATATAACTTACCTAGTTACCTAGCATGTTTAAATTAATTTATGCAAAAAGAATATTAACAGTGGCTAAGCTATAGTGTTTGGTATCTGGTTTCACTCATGTGCTTTCTTTCTCTAATGCATTGAATACATTGTTAGTATTTGATTATTTATAACTAACTTTTAAAATGTCAAATACATTAAGTATTTAAATTAATCAAATAAAAGATATAAAGAAAAGTGGTAAAATGATACTGTGTATTTGATAATAAAGAAAATAATAGTATATATAAATATTGTTAAAATATTACTCTAAAAAAAATGACTATGGTTTGTAAACAAAATTGTTAGGTAGATTAACGTTGAACATAAATGTAGACATCTGGAGAAAGACCAAAGCAAATAAATTTTTCGAACGGCTGGATAAAATACATCTCGAAAATACATAAAGGAAACAGTGTAAAGATGTAATTTGCAAACAAATATTAATTCTGTAAATTTTTACAAAAAATTTATACGTAGTCTTGTTAGAGGCGCAACACATTATCAGACATAAAAATAAACCGTTTCATCATATTTAGTTCACAACATAAAACACACATACACTCACTTTATTCACACACACAAACATAAACACACAAACAGATAGTACCATTAAAAAAATCACATTTCATTGAAATAACCGCGGCTCTTTTTACTTTGTTTCCATTTTACAAATTAATATGAGCTCGAACTATGACGTAAAAGTCACAATATTTTATGGCGAGAAACGCCGTCTTGTTAATCTAGACACCAAAACTTTTATTATTTTACGTCTTAATTTTCCATAATTTATTTTATTTTCGGGAGTTACCCCGCATAGCGAGCACCCACACACTCAGACGCGCTTAGGCGCAATATATATAGGGATATTTACGCTCAATTATCGCTGATTGTGGCCTAACGCTAAATCATAATCCTTTTGGTTTCCAGATTAACATTAACCAAGCAACGCACGAACCTATGACGTCAGCATTTGTGTTGTAAACAGTGCTGACTGAATCAAAGAGTTATTTTTTTGGTGCAGTAATTTGGTGCGCTGCTTTCTAAAATTACTTTAAAAATCGTGTGGTGATTAGCACTGTAAAAAAATATTATATAGTCTACATACTTTGTGTACATTTCAGGAATATTTCATATTTATCATTCAAGAAAAAGTTACTTGAACTTTTGACCCCAAAAAAAACCTATTATAAAATACCTTCTGTACATTTAAGAAAGTTTAATATTACGTATTTATCATACAAGGACAAGTTAGGTGGGCTTTTGAAAAAGGTGGGCGCCGTAGGCACCCTTAAAAAAGGGGACGCCGCAGGCGCAACGGCGCCGTAGCACAAACTAGTGTTTATTATAATACACAGCGTAAGACCATCAAAAATACCAAATTGAAGTTGTCTCGTAATACATGTTTAATATAATGCTCACCGATCAGGAATATGTTTATAAAAAGTGTTGTCAATAAAATATACGCACCTTATTGCGCGACATGAAAGGTTGTTCAATATAATACGCACCGCGACACTCTATCTCAAAAAATTAACATAGATACATAGAGATACATAAAATAAACTAAAAATTCAATAATTTAATTACAATACATGCGATCGATCTGAAATTTTGAAACTTCGTTTTTATTATCGGTACAAAACTGCTTGCAAAATTTCAGCTCGCTAGCTTACGATGAAGTTGGTTAAAAATCGATCCCAAGTTTTTTCGACAAGGGCTCAAACAATCAACCCTACACCACAAGTTAATATGAAATATTTAAAAAGCAAAAATCAATATTTATTGTTAACAGTTTTCTATTATTTAATATTTCTTTAATGGATTCTCTGTAAAGTAGCAAGTTATTGTATGTACAAGCATTTAAGTTAAGGGTTAGACAGAGAAACAAAATGTTTCTAGAGGATACAATCGCAGCAATAAGTGTTACTGATATGAATGGTTTGTTTGTGGTGTATTTGACATTTCATGAATTGTTTACATTTTTGCGTACTCTAATAAAAAACACGTTATTGTAGTTGAAGTATCAATAACATATTTTGATGATTATGTTTCACTTTTGTATGAAGTTATCACAATATGTACACAAACCGTTTTTGGGGTTGAATTGCCTATTATTGTTATAAAGAAACAATGATATATGTTAATAGTGACATACATACAAACTTAAAATTCATCTTTAGGTATGCACATATACAATAAGCTTTAGATATGCACTTACATAATCTGTTTCAGATATGCACTTGCATAATCAGATTTAGATATTCACGTGCATATTAAAAATGTCATACTATTAGAAATAATCATAGGATCCATTACGAATGAATACTGAAACAATTTTTATGTTATTTTTATTTTTTAAAAGTTTTTTTTGGGGTTTTCATTGTTATTTTAATAGATAGTTAGATTATATGTAACATAGAAAAAATAAAAGACTAAGTAAAAATGAACAATATATTATGGTAAAAAGAATAAAAAATAACGGCACTAGTATATTAATTTCACAATGAAATATAATGTTTATATTTTTTTTAGTTGTACGTTTCAAGAATAAAACAATGTCAATTTGTGATTTAAATGATTATTTATGGATTACGGAAGTTTATTGATAATTTACTGATCATAAAATGTACACAATTTTTTTTCAAATTTATTTCTTAGGAAGTCTTCATGTCGTTAACGTTGGTCGTCTTGTTACGTCATTTTTCTAGCATACACGTTTAGTAGTGTCTTTTTTTCAATAACGATTCTAGTATCTAAATATGTTTTATAATTTCTATAGTTGGATCATACTATCAAGTTTATTTATTTCAAAAACGTATTATAAAGTTAGAGTCGTGGGATTATGACATAAATTGAAACAATAATATTTATTAATTTGTCCCCTATTTTAGGGGCCAATAAAAGTGGAGTGTCACTTTCAAGTAATGAATCACCCTGAAGACTAATTATCGGAAATGTGTATTTAAAAACAAATACATTTCTTTAATTGTTCTAATTATATAGTTTTCGGGTTTGGAAAATAACGATACAAAATTTAAACAATGATTTAATAGCTTTAAAATCATGTTTTTAATAAACTTCTAAAAAACCTAAAATATGTGAATGACATTAGCAAGTCTTATTAATTTAACCCTGAACATGGTATGAACTAATTTAAAATTTAAAAAAAAACTATTTTTTCACCTTGATTCAATGCCTTATTTAGGTATAGATACATTTTAAAAAATGATAACAATGCATCTCTACCCCGGTGGTTTCCAACTTTTCTCTTAAGGGAGAAACATTAAACATTTGTATGGCATCTGTCCGTCTACGAAAGACGATATATTTATCTTTATTATGTGCAGCTCTTGGTGTGGCTGATGAGAACAATCCTTGAGTGGCAGTCTCTTCTGTATGACACACACACGAAAGCAGTGGGGCAGTGTTGCCTGGCCTTTCTCCTCGCTCTTTTCCCGACTGCTTCTGCCCTAGTTTGCTCCTCTGCTCTTAGTGATCCTTCTTTCACTATAGCCCGCCACATGGACCTATCCTCTAATTTAATTCCTAAACAATATCCTTAAAATAGAAACATTCAGATCATAGAAGTTTACATATATAGTGTACCAATAACACAGCCTACAGATTAACATGGCTTATGTCCCTTTACGTCGCTTTCACGTGACATCCAACATCATTGTACTTGGTCAGTCAGTGGACATGCCAGGCTCTTAGCGGGACTTGACCACCCCATCTCCCCACACAAAACTGGCCAGGTTGGAAGAAAAACTGTTATAATGCCAGAGAGGCTGCAACAGCGACATAACTTTTTTTTTATGATTGACAAGTTCGAATCGTTCTAAACGTCGGAAAATATAGATGTCTTAATTTTGGACCGATGATATTAAAACTCTATCATTGTTATCAAGGCGTCTGTCCCTCGCGTTGCATGCGTAGGTATTTGACTGACCAAACTGTGATGGTTAATAAAATGTCATGAGTATGCAAGCTAGTTTACAAAAAGCTCATAATTATTGATTCATATGTTGAAACAAAACAAATGTAATAATTATATTTATTCTCAGATGGACGGTTTAAGAATTGTCAAATACATCTTTAACTGATGCTCTCCATTGAGTAGAAACAAAAGTAGGAATTTTTAAAAGATGACGTCTTTTGCGAATGTCATGAACTTGATTGCGCCCCTTACCGTAGCATCAAAGATGGCAAACTGATCCTGGAGGCGTTGCTAATGAAAAGCTGGCAGTTCGAACAGAAGAGGTGTGGCTTTGAATAATAACGCTATTTAACAAGACATATTTTTTTACACGATTAAAATCTCCAAAGAATCCAGATGTATTTCTCATACAGCTACTTCAAAAACTTCATATTAATCTGTGATTGATTTCATTGATAAACCGCAAAATTTTGTTGAGCCACTCGATCGGGTGGCTCATTTAATGCAAAAAGAGGATCAATGTACACACACGTTTTGATTTAGTTTATTGACAATATTACACAATAATAATTGATGAAGTCATCTCAGCAGAAGTACCAGCCAATGACATTGATCTAGTCTTATTAGAAGTTGTAAAAAACATGATGTATGGACCATGTGGAGAAAAGGTCTGTTAGATGTGGAGGTTAAATCTGTTTATATCAAATTTATTGTTAGAGTAAAGGGAACATTTCTTAGATATTGTTTAAATTGAAAGATTGCAAGCAATAAAGTCTTTAAAAATGTATACATTTAAGTTGTAGTTTCAAAGGATTTACTTAATTTTTATTTTACTGATTTTTATTATTTCTTTAGCTAATCACAACAACCCAAACGACCATATACTTTTCCCTAATAATTGCTCACACAGTTTGAGGGTTAGGGGGAGCGTCGTAAAACTGCCGACAGCCGAAAACACATCTTGTAAGTTTTAAAATCCTGAAAAGTGTAAAAATATGATTTTGAAAAGGATTATGATTTGATATTTCAAGTCAAAACGACACGGATGATCCATATTTCGGGGGGAATTTATTTGAAAATTTAAAGTTTAATATAATGGTTAAAATGCTTAGATGTTTAGATGCCAGACTATTGTAGAAATAATGATAAATCGTACATGTCAGCAAATAAACGATTTAAAAAGTATAATTTCTTATGGTAAAATTATCAGTACATGAGAGGAATAAAAAAAGAGTAGTAGTTTAAATTACGTTATAGTATTTGTTATTTCAAAGAACAAGATTAGTAATGAAAATTACTAATGATAAAATTATCAGTTAATATGAAGTCATGTCTACAAAGAGTTACAGTAAGAAATGTAAAGTTTGTTTGTACACTTAAGTGATTTCTATAATGAAACTACTAAAATATTTAGAAAATGCAAACATTTAGAGCAGCGTGTTTTAATTTGAATCAGTGCATGATTGATATCAGAAACCTAGTGTTTCATTGAATGAAGTATCGAATTCAAGTGGCGTGCCACTTAGATGATAGGATATATTTCGAAGATATTCTGAGCGTCCGAAATGATTAGAACAAAACATTTATAGTTCTTAATGAAAATAGATTTTCTAGTTTACATAATATTAAATATATGTGATTCTAACAATTATTTTCTTCCTTTGAATATAAGATTGTAAAAATCAGATTAGTTTTTAAAAATATAACATTTAAGTAACACAAGTTAGTAACTCACTGCCCGGTTGAAAACTAAATTATATTGTAACGAAGTTTATAATAAAGATATTAATATCCTTATGTTACATTTTCAAGCTATTTTGTAATTCAAGTAAAACTTCATATTAGATACATCAACATTGGTGCTTTCTGGTGCAGATTCTGATGGTTAACACAATTTACGCACGGCAATATAACAAATTCCTAAAGGATTTGTTTCCTTATTTAGCAAAAAAAAATGTTTCTCTTTGTTTATTCATATGGTTAAACTTTTTTAATAAAGGATATGTAATCTGAAGTTAAGGATTTCTATTTCCTAGTAGTATTGTTCTTACTTTAATTTATATTTATCATAAAAACTTAACGTTTTCATCTCACTTATAAACAACTAAAATGTTTAAGCGACACACTTTCAAAAAACTTTAAGAAATACATTTTATGGTAAAGAGATTAGATGTTCGTGTCTATGTGTATCTATAAATATATAATTCACCAAAGCGAATAAGTGCAAATAAGCATGACGATTGACCCTCGCTAGGGTCGACCAATCAAGCGAAGTGGGTGAACAAAAAAGGGGTGAGGGGGTGGGCATGTTTCAAGACCAACAAAGCCTCTTAAGTTCAGTTGCATTCATTCCAAGAATAACATATGATTCGTAGTGTAGTGGTTATCACGTCCGCGTTAGACGCGGAAGGTCATGAGTTCAAGCCCAAGCGAAAAGATTATATTTAAAACATTTTAAAATGTGTGTTTGTGCACGTTCGTTTCCCCCATTTTTGCAAACATGGCTGACCCTCGCTACGGTAGGCCAATCAAAGTTTATGGTTGGCAAGCTAGGGTGGTGGACAGGTAGAAAACCGCATTGCAAATGTCTCGAGACCAACATTGCGTCGGTGATTGGGAGAACCGACGTTCACTCGCATTGTTTTGGTTTCTACTTGCTGTAGTTTGTGTCAATTCTTTCCCCCAATCTTTAGATTATACATGACCAAGGCTGCGGCGTATGCTACGCCGCGGGGCGTATCTAGTCGTAACTATAGTTGCAATCCAGACACATACACACACACACACACACGGTACGTAACAGATGTCACAAATTAACTAAGTATTAATAAAATTAAATTATTTTAAATAACAATTTTAAAATAAATATAATTTTAACAAAATCCCTGACCATAAATAATCAAATCTTAATCCTTTCTAACCTATATAATCATTCCATTGCCTGCCACATCAACCACATGTCTCGGTCCGTATAGATACTTTAATTTGATCTATTTGTACGATGTATCTCAATAGGTGAGCTGTATATTTATCTAGTGTCGTGTGATGTTCTTGTTGTGACGTTCAGACGTATTGGGGTGATCTTTAGCTGTATATATGTCTAGTGGCGCATGATGTTCTTGTTGTGACTTGTAGACGTGTGTGGTGAGCTTTTCGCTGGATAGCTGGGGGGAGAGGAGGAAGGGGAATTTTCCGCGTGAATCCACGTGTGAGGAAATACCGTTCAGCTTCAGCAGGCAGGGAAGCTGTAAACTTGGTGCAGAAACACGTGGTGTTCCTGGGCATGGGAGTGCAATGAGTGACGCAAGTCAATTGGACGGCCTTGAACCTTCTCTTTATAATACAGGGTAGGAGAAAAAATCTGGTCCGTTGAACTAGCTGAACTTTCCGATACGGACTGGATGACGACACGTGGTTCGGTCTCAAATTGTCTCAGGGGCGTAGTTCCAAAACAGCAATGTAAGAGTACGGGCGCCGTGCTTGATAGGCATCCTGTTGTCACTTAGTTCCACTACGTCAATGTAACAGTACGGGCGAGATTGATTGGCGTCCAGTGGTCACAAGGGCATAGTTTCAATACGGCAAAGTAACAGTACGGGCGTGATGGATGGTCGTTCATTGGTCACGTAGTGAACCATGACTGACAACGGGTATGGACTACTGGTAGATGTTAATCAATTAACCAGCGTACCAATTTCCAGGCAAATCTTGAATTGCTCATCTTTTGTCTCGTGAAGCTGTGGGGTTATCTTCCCGCTCAAACGTAAGATCGCTGTGGGTGACCACAAGTCCAGGTCTGAACTTGTCAAAAAGAGAATACATTTTTTCATTCACCAGTTTTATTAACTTATTGTCAATGAACGCTGATTGACCATTATCTAATATTTGTTTTCCAGTCAATCGTGCTAGTCAGCTGTACTCCGATCTAAAATAGGTAAAGTGTGCGGCTTTGACATGTTTAATTATCACCGTTATTTTCATATTACGAGTCACAGACAAGGAACGTGAGTCCCGTGATGTTGGTCACTTGTGATAGGGGTTATCTCTGTATGTTATCAACTGTCGTCATATGTGATAGGGGTTATCTCTGTATGTTATCAACTGTCGTTACATGTGATATGGGTTATCTCTGTATGTTATCAACTGTCGTCGCAGGTGATAGTGGTTATCTCTGTATGTTATCAACTGTCGTCACATGTGATAGGGGTTATCTCTGTATGTTATCAACAGTCGTTACATGTGATATGGGTTATCTCTGTATGTTATCAACTGTCGTCGCAGGTGATAGTGGTTATCTCTGTATGTTATCAACTGTCGTTACAGGAGATCAGGGTTATCTCTGTATGTTATCAACTGTCGTCACAGGTGATAAGGATTATCTCTGTATAATTTCAACTGTAGTCACTTGTGATAGGGGTTATCTCTGTATGTTATCAACTGTCGTCACATGTGATTGGGGCTATCTCTGTATGTTATCAACTGTACTCACATGTGATTGGGGTTATCTCTGTATGTTATCAACTGTCGTCACATGTGATAGGGGTTATCTCTGTATGTTATCAACTGTATTCACTTGTGATAGGGGTTATCTCTGTATGTTATCAACTGTCGTCACGTGTGATAGGGGTTATCTCTGTATGTTATCAACTGTATTCACTTGTGATAGGGGTTATCTCTGTATGTTATCAACTGTCGTCACGTGTGATAGGGGTTATCTCTGTATG
The DNA here is from genome assembly GCA_944989445.1 of Ampullaceana balthica. Lineage (NCBI taxonomy): Eukaryota > Metazoa > Mollusca > Gastropoda > Lymnaeidae > Ampullaceana > Ampullaceana balthica. The sequence continues at coordinate 237,341 of CALYLW010001546.1, forward strand.
TTATCAACTGTATTCACTTGTGATAGGGGTTATCTCTGTATGTTATCAACTGTCGTCACATGTGATTGGGGTTATCTCTGTATGTTATCAACTGTCGTCACGTGTGATAGGGGTTATCTCTGTATGTTATCAACTGTCGTCACGTGTGATAGGGGTTATCTCTGTATATTATCAACTGTCGTCACGTGTGATAGGGGTTATCTCTGTATATTATCAACTGTCGTCACGTGTGATAGGGGTTATCTCTGTATGTTATCAACTGTCGTCACGTGTGATAGGGGTTATCTCTGTATGTTATCAACTGTCGTCACGTGTGATAGGGGTTATCTCTGTATATTATCAACTGTCGTCACGTGTGATAGGGGTTATCTCTGTATGTTATCAACTGTCGTCACATGTGATTGGGGTTATCTCTGTATGTTATCAACTGTCGTCACGTGTGATAGGGGTTATCTCTGTATTTTATCAACTGTCGTCACATATGATAGGGGTTATCTCTGTATATTATCAACTGTCGTCACATGTGATTGGGGTTATCTCTGTATGTTATCAACTGTCGTCACGTGTGATAGGGGTTATCTCTGTATGTTATCAACTGTCGTCACGTGTGATAGGGGTTATCTCTGTATGTTATCAACTGTATTCACTTGTGATAGGGGTTATCTCTGTATGTTATCAACTGTCGTCACATGTGATATGGGGTTATCTCTGTATGTTATCAACTGTCGTCACGTGTGATAGGGGTTATCTCTGTATGTTATCAACTGTCGTAACATGTGATAGTGGTTATCTCTGTATGTTATCAACTGTCGTTACATGTGATAGGTGTTATCTCTGTATTTTATCAACTGTCGTCACAGGTGATAAGGGCTATCTCTGCATGTTATCAACTGTCGTCACATGTGATATGGGGTTATCTCTGTATATTATCAACTGTCGTCACGTGTGATAGGGGTTATCTCTGTATGTTATCAACTGTCGTAATATGTGATAGTGGTTATCTCTGTATGTTATCAACTGTCGTTACATGTGATAGTGATTATCTCTGTATGTTATCAACTGTCGTTACATGTGATAGGTGTTATCTCTGTATTTTATCAACTGTCGTCACATGTTATAGGGGTTATCTCTGTATGTTATCAACTGTCGTCACATGTGATAAGGGTTATCTCTGTATGTTATCAACTGTCGTTACATGTGATAGGTGTTATCTCTGTATTTTATCAACTGTCGTCACATGTGATTGGGGTAATCTCTGTATGTTATCAACTGTCGTCACATGTGATATGGGTTATCTCTGTATGTTATCAACTATTGTCACATGTGATTGTGGTTATCTCTGTATGTTTACATCTGTCGTCACATGTGATAGGGGTTATCTCTGTATGTTATCAACTGTCGTCACATCTGATATGGGTTATCTCTGTATGTTATTAAATGTCGTCACATGTGATAGATGTTAACTGTGGATGATATCAACTGTATTCACTTGTGATAAGGGTTATCTCTGTATGTTATCAACTGTCGGCACATCTGATAGGGGTTATCTCTGTATGTTATTAAATGTCGTCACATGTGATAGGGGTTATCTCTGCATGTTATCAACTGTCGTCACATTTGATATGGGTTATCTCTGTATGTTATCAACTGTCGTCACATGTGATAGTGGTTATCTCTGAATGTGATCAACTGTCGTCACAGGTGATAGTGGTTATCTCTGTATGTGATCAACTGTCGTCACAGGTGATAAGGATTATCTCTGTATGTTATCAACTGTCGTCACAGGTGATAAGGATTATCTCTGTATGTTATAAACTGTCGTAACATGTGATAGTTGTTATCTCTGTATGTTATCAACTGTCGTCGCAGGTGATAGTGGTTATCTCTGTATGTGATCAACTGTCGTCACAGGTGATAAGGATTATCTCTGTATGTTATCAACTGTCGTAACATGTGATAGTTGTTATCTCTGTATGTTATCAACTGTCGTCACATGTGATATGTGGTTATCTCTGTATGTTATCAACTGTCGTCACAGGTGATAGGTGTTATCTCTATATGTTATCAACTGTAGTCACATGTAATAGGGGTTATCTCTGTATGTTATCAACTGTCGTCACATGTGACATGGGTTATCTCTGTATGTTATCAACTTTCGTCAAATGTGATAAGGGTTATCTCTGTCTATTATCTATTGTGTCTCATGTATTAGGGTTTATCTCTGTTATCTGTTATCAATTATCGCTTTCATTTCAGAAGCCAATGGATAAGTTAGTGTTGTCTGTCCTAAATGTCTGTCTAACAATTGTCTGAATGTTTTTGTTGTCTGTCTAATTGTAAAAGTTGTCTGTATTTTACAGTTATCTTTCTTTAAGTTGTGTCTGTATGTTACATTTACTAATGTTAGTGTGGTCTGTCTGTTTGCAAGATATGTTATGGTTGTCTGTGTTTAAGATGGTTTGTGTTGTATGTCTATAAGTTTTTTATTATTGTTAAAGTTGTTTAATTTCAGAGGTTTATTTTATTTTTTTTACCCTAAATAATACAGATGTTAGAATTTTCCGTGTGTAAAAATTATCTGTTTGATAACATTGTCCGTCTTTCTGTAAGAATTGTTTGATTGTGTTGTCTCTCAGTTTGTTAGAGATTTATGATTCTTTGTGTTGTATTTTAGTTTGATAGTGTTGCTTGATTGTTATTGTTGTTTAGCCAGTAAATTCAATAAAACAAATTCGAAAATATTCCATTCAGCATATTAAATTGGAAATGAAGTCAATGACATAAGTTTGAACTCACATAAAACATATTTGGGACAATTTACAAATTAAAAAATGATCTTTTGTAATATCTGACTTACAATGAATCTGTATGTTCCATGCACGCCGCACTAAAAAGCACCGCTACAAACTTACTTAATATGAGATTGTAATTGAGAAAACATAAGCGGCAGTATTTATGAGAAGAACATAATATTATTTTCTTTAACTTCATTTTAATTGCAATCTATAAGTCCTTACGACATTGGATTACTTATTTGTATTGCTCACACTTTGTTTTGCAGATTCATACATATCATGTATATAATTTTTTTTTAAAATTGAATGAAAAATACATTTTTGGTAACCTAGTTTCCTAAAATTTAGACAACTATAAATATAATGAATTTACGATCATTTATTGCTTTGCCTAATCGATGAGAGGCACGTTAAGCAGTTTTTCTCGGATACATTTTTTATCCAAGTGGCAAGTCACTTGTTTTCGATCCCTTTAACTAGGGATAATATTTCAATGAAATTCTAGCTTTCTTCTACCACCTGTATATACGGAGCTAGATGTAAACAATTTCTTGTGCCTAGTTCATTTTTTTCCCTTTATGGCTTAGCACAGTGGTTGGCGCTGCAATCCATGGCGCAATTAAAAAATGGTGGGGGGGTGGTGCTGAGAATAACTTTAAAGAGGTGGTGATAGCATCAAATAAAGAAGAAAGTATTTAGAAAATTAGATTTATGTATTCTTGATGCTATAAAGTCTTTGACGCCACAAGACAATTTGACAAAAATTTATGGTGATAAAAAAGAAACAGGAATTATCCTCTTTTCGGATTCTAACATATCATATATATAAACACCCTCAATTATAATATATATAAACACCCTCAATTATCATATATATAAACACCCTCAATTATCACTGAACAGACTCACTCATTCGGTAACGCTAAGGGACGTCATTCTGCTTTTTAAAAAAATGAAAATATATACTTATAAATCATTATTTCACGTCATTGTTTTTGCTCATATTTTAATTTTGGAAAAGGGAAAAAAAGTTTAAAAAGGATTTGAGGATTGTCAATTATAAAATACTTTGTGTACATTTAAGGAATATTTCGTATTTATCATAAAACCCATATTATAAAATATTTTGTGTACATTTCAGGAAGTTTAATATAACGTATTTATCATACAAGGGCAAGTTAGTTGCGCTTTTGAAAAAGGTGGGCGCCGTAGGTGCCCTAAAAAAGTGGGCGCCGCGGGCGCCAAGTCACCTCAGCACAACCTAATAGAAAAATATTGAAACAACTACTTTGACAAAAATCTTTCAAGGCAACCAAACAAGATAGCTATGGCATGTTGGCTTAATACGAAATTTCGTTAATGATTGTCAGATCGTAGAAAACCTCATACTATTGGTGAAAAACGTATTATACCGAGTGTAAGTTAAGTAATACGCACTGAGTTACACAATCCAGCATCTGATAATATCAAGAAAATTTTATTTTTTTAAATATTAAAACGATTATTTGCCGAATGAATTCACGGTAAACTGTATCATCCATCGTCAACATCCAGGTGCCACACATTTAAGTGCATGCCTAGATACGTCATTAAAATATTTAATTAAAATCTGTGTACATAATAAAAAAGCAAATCATTGACTGGCATATTATTTACACAGTTTTGTATTGAAGAGGATACAGAGTTTAATATTCTGCAGCTTCATACAGACGTTGGTCTGCTGTCAAGGGTGTCTGTTTAGAAAGGCTTTACAAACGATTTAACTCAGGGTTCGATTTCTTGAGGGCAATAAATGATTCTTAACGATCAAATTTAATGTAATCCAAAAGTTACCTGTCTTACCTGACGAAATGGGCTCAAAATGTATTTAAAGTTATCTTCAGCTTTAAGTAGATGAATTGATTTATTTTTAATCTGTCATTTCTGCCTGTGGGACGAAAATTCTTCTTTACATAAGGAATTTTTTACGAAGAGAATTTAGTCAGTTAACAAATTTATCAGGAGCAGAAATAGGATATGAAGACATACTTTCTGATTGTAATCAGTTGGATGCTTTCAATTCAGATTTTAAAGAAGGGTTTGAAATTATTTTGATGATGAAAACACCCAATGGGATTTTGCATTTTTTTTCAAGTGCAATTACAGTATAATCCCCAAAGCTGCAAGAAGAACTCATGGAAATAACAACTAATGATGAATTGAAATTAAACAACTAATAACAACTAATGATGAATTGAAATGAAACAACTAATAACAACTAATGATGAATTGAAATTAAACAACTAATAACAACTAATGAATTGAAATTAAACAACTAATAACAACTAATGATGAATAAAAATAAAAATTCAAAAGCGGCTACCAACAATTGTGGCTGCCAGAGGAGATTCTTTCGGCTTATCTTGATATATGGGATTAACTCAAAATTCTTAATTGCTTTTCCATAATTATAATATTTTTAGTGGAAAATGTATTCAGCGTATTTAAAAAAAAATTTAAAAAAAAGAACAAAAACATTGCAAATTGTCGATTACGGTGATTTCAGATTACAGCTGACGAAAATAGAGCCGCGGATTACTAAATTTGATAGCAGAAAACCAGGTCCATTATTCTTATCGTTCTAGCCAACGACAAATTTATGAGAGGATATTTATTTTATTGTTAAGCTCAGCAATGTTAAAGGTAATTTGTATTATTTTTTTCGAGCCTATTTTTCATACGTTTTTAATTTAAAAATATGTTTTCATCGTAGAGATACAAGAGACGTAAGGGACAAAACACAGACGACAAAAGACACGGTCATGAAGTTTGTAATAAGGTTTTTCTGAAAAAAACAAAACAAAACAGCAACGCTATTATTTATTTATTTTATAATCGGTTGAAATATTTATTTTTAGATATTGGTTTAAAAGTCGCCTTTTTCAATATTTCCTTTTTATAAGAAAATACAGATCTTATAACTTTTTAAACCGAAAACTTTACATGCGTCTACGCATTGATTTAAGATAGAAAGAAGATCATATTCGGGTATAGCTATCAATGTCCGGGGTTTCAATTAAGATAAGGCAGAGCTTTAGATACGATTCCTACTTAAGAAGACATCCATTGTTTCAAATTAAACTGTTCTTTATGAATATAGAAATATGTATAATCAACGTATTTAAAGTTGAATAGAAATATACAAACTACACTCAGCATTGATCTCATGTACTGTTTTATTAGTGTCGGATGTTTTAAAATATATCAATGAGTATGAGTATACTTATGGACTATGTAATTGTAATATCACAGTCAAAAACCAACATCATTTATTGTTATAATATACGTTCCAGGATTCCAGTTTATCAAAAAACTAAATATTCAAAATTTGTTATTTTAGGTAAATATATACCTCATTTAAGAAACGAAATAAAGAGATTCAAACTTTGAGGGATTCATCGTTTTCAAAAAAAAAGGTTGTTTCAGCAGAAACCTCAAACTTCTCTCATGGATCTCCGCTGCAGTCCCTTTTTGGACTTAGCGTTTGTTTCTTTGTTTTTATTTGTTGTTTTTATTCTTTTTCAAAATTGTGAATGATACGAATGGACAATATTATCTACAATGAGAAAGCAGTAACAGTGAACAAATTTAGTAGACTAGACTGGCATGATGATGTGAGTGATAAGCCCTGTGAAGTGAAATGTGAGAATGAGAGGGACGATGAGTGACATGGTGTGAAACAAAGTGTTGTGGAAAAGGATGATCGGTGATGGCTGTTCCTCCAGTGGACTTGTCCGTGTCTGTTTTCTCCAGTGGACTTGTCCGTGTCTGTTTCCTCCAGTGGACTTGTCCGTGCCTGTTTCCTCCAGTTGACTTGTCCGTGTCTGTTTCCTCAAGTTGACTTGTCTGTGTCTGTTTCCTCCAGTGGACTTGTCCGTGTCTGTTTCCTCCAGTTGACTTGTCCGTGTCTGTTTCCTCCAGTGGACTTGTCCGTGTCTGTTTCCTCCAGTGGACTTGTCCGTGCCTGTTTCCTCCAGTTGACTTGTCCGTGTCTGTTTCCTCAAGTTGACTTGTCCGTGTCTGTTTCCTCCAGTGGACTTGTCCCTGTCTGTTTCCTCCAGTCGACTTGTCCGTGTCTGTTTCCTCAAGTCGACTTGTCCGTGCCTGTTTCCTCAAGTTGACTTGTCCGTGCCTGTTTCCTCAAGTCGACTTGTCCGTGCCTGTTTCCTCCAATCGACTTGTCCGTGTCTGTTTTCTCCAGTTGACTTGTCCGTGTCTGTTTCCTCCAGTGGACTTGTCCGTGTCTGTTTCCTCCAGTGGACTTGTCCGTGCCTGTTTCCTCCAGTTGACTTGTCCGTGTCTGTTTCCTCAAGTTGACTTGTCCGTGTCTGTTTCCTCAAGTGGACTTGTCCGTGTCTGTTTCCTCCAGTTGACTTGTCCGTGTCTGTTTCCTCAAGGTGACTTGTCCGTGCCTGTTTCCTCAAGTGGACTTGTCCGTGTCTGTTTCCTCAAGTTGACTTTTCCGTGACTGTTTCCAGGATTCTGCCAAATCCTCACTGAAAGGAAAAGAGCGAATTTCTGATCGTAGACACTGTCCAGAGTTATTGCCTTTACATTTTATGCACACACAATTTGTATTATTCACATTTACATTTATTTACAGCTTGAGCATATACCATACTCTTAATTGATTAATTTTGATTTCGTTTAGATTGGGTATTAGTTTTAGTTATATATTTGGTCTAATAAGTTTTCAATTTTTGCTCTAAATATTGTGTCTATTAAAGATTCCGTATATATGTGTTTATCGAAATTAACATTAGTTCTGCACTGCCAAATGTGCTGTCTATATTCTGCCAGCAGTCGTAGGCTGATGACATGTTGAGTTGCAATATGGGATTTAGGAATAGTGTTGAATGTTATTGCTCCATCTATATTTACTAGGTAGCTTGTTTCAGCTTTCAAAAGTTGTGTTAATGTGGATTTATTTTTGTGTATTTCTTTGCATTCCATGAACAGGTGTCTCTCTGTCTCTATTATTAAATATTTACAGAGTGGACATCTTGGCCTTTGGAGTGTTTGTTGTTCAGGTCTTTCTGAAGTTGTCACGTTATATATTAATCGGAAAGTTATTCTCTAGCTCTAGGTTCTATTCCTTTAATATGTAAGTTTTTAAAAGTGTCCTCTATTTCTATCTTGTTGAAATTTCGCAACCACTTGATTCTCTCGAGATAATGGGTTTTCTATCGCTTTCTCAGATGATCATAGATTCCCTTGTTGGTTTTGTTGATTAAACTCTCGTTATTCCGTGTAGCACGTAAGCTTGTTTGATAAAAGGAGGGGAGTCTCGTCCCCAGATAATTTGGCGTTTTATTATCAATAGGTGTCAGACGTGTCAGTCTGACCCCTATGTAATAATGCATTAGTGATTCTTCCTTGTGGTCCTTGATTGCTTGTCCTAGATGTCTTATCCTCATGGCTTTAATCTTTGTTTCTATAACTTGCAGATTTGTTCCTGCGTCTAATTTAGGCTACTCGGCATTAAAGTTGCTTTCTTTATATTCCATCTTTTTGTTTTTATAAATATATTTCCTAATCATTAAGTTAATTTTTGGTAAGGTCTTCGGAGGGATGTCAAAGATATTCCATGCGTAAATTAATTTAGTCATGATTAAGATGTTTATTAGTGTGCTCCTTCCAAAAATTGTCTTTGATGTGTATTAATATCGAGTGATTGTGTTGTTTACAAATTTCACTTTCAAAACAGAATAACACCCGTAATTGACAAGTTCTCATCGTCGCATACAAACAAGATGTCTTAATGTTGGACAAATAATATTAAATCTCTTTCTTTGACAATTTTCTGCAAGTTTGTTTTTTAATTAAAAAAGCTCAGAATTATTTATTAACATGTTTCATCAAAATTAATGTTATCATTAATTTTTTGCTCAGATGGACGGTTAAAAGTGTTCAACTACATCTTCAGTTGAAGCTCTCTAGGGCAGGGGTCGGAACACTTTCTGTCTGAGTGAGCCATAAACACTACATATTTTGAAAAGTAATTCTGTGAGAGCAAAACATTATGTTTTAAAGTTGTGATTAGCGTCCCACGCTTTTATGGGCTGTGGATAGATTCACCGATTTCACCTGTTATCATTTTTTTAATTTTCTTCTTTTTAGTGCACTTTCTATATGTAAATAAAAGCGTCTCCTTTTAAAAAAAGATTTTTTAAAATTATTTTATTTTCTACTTTTTAGTATTTTTTTTAAAAAATGATTTCTTATACTTATCAATTCAATTTAGTTATTTAAACTTCATTGTCAATAACTTAAATTTGATAGCTGTAAAAAGAAAGATTAATAATTACAAATTTATGTATTAAAAAAAAACACATTTTCCCCAACTGAAAATTGAACCTCGTACCCCTATGTCGGCATTCGATCACGCTAATATATCGGCGAGCAAGACTTGATGATGATAATCCTTTTTAAAGTTATAATAAAAACTCTTTACCACCCACATCTGCTGTCAACACATTGAGATTAATTGTGTACCCTCTAGGACGAATTGAGGCATGGTTCATTGATGTGAGTGATATTATTTTATTATATATACAAAATCTAAAAACTTAAAGTGCATTAATTTAATTACGGTAAATTTAATCGATCTGAACTTTTTATACAATGCATTGTCATCCACTATCTATATGTGGTAAAATGTTGAGATCTCTAAAACCATCAGTAATGGTTTAATTTTACGTTACAGGATTTGAAGGAAGGATGGATACAATATACAAACATTGTGACTTAAATATAGGCATGTAAAAATAATTTAATTTTGTATGTTTCCGCGATTCAGAGTTGAAATCTCCTGAAGTCGTTTCAACTGATGACGTTTTACACAATTTATTGTAGCGTTACACTATATTAGTGTATAAATAAATGAAATTTAAAAAAAAACGTTTTTCTTCCAGCCTGGGCAGTCGTGTGAGTGTTGGGGGGTTAGGGGTGGGGGTGGGGGCGAGGCCCAAATAACACTGGAGCCCGGAATGTCTACTGACTAACCAATTTTAATGACGTTGTCGGCCACGTGAAGACGATGTAAAGGACATAAGCCATGTTAATCAGTAGGCTGTGTTGTTGGTTGTTATTGTTCGTCCGTCGATTCGACGAAGACCACTCTAGTCATCCGAAAGTTGCTGGGACTGGCTCTGTTTGTGCGTGCTTAGATGGCTTATGAGGCCGATCCTTGCACGGAAGGTTCGGGAACAGAAGTGACAAGGGACTAGAGGCACATCTCCAGGAGAGTTGACAGCATGGTCCTTTCGGGCTTGCCTCTTCTTTTCTGCGGAGGTGATCCGGTTTGCCTCGCATGACTTGGCACCTTCGTGGATGGAAGAACGCCAGGTGAATCGGTCCATTGCAGCACGTTCCCACGTGTCTGGGTTGATGGTAAACGCTTTCAGTGAGGCTTTCAGTGTGTCTTTGAAGCGTTTCTTTTGCCCACCGTGGGACCGCTGACCATGCTGGAGCTCGCCATAGAAGAGTCTCTTTGGCAGTCTCTCGTCTGACATTCGGACCACGTGGCCTGCCCAGCGAAGCTGAGACTGCATCAGGAGGGTCAAGATGCTGGGGAGACCTGCCTTGGTCAGTACCAATGTGTCTGGAATTTTATCCTGCCACTTTATGCCGAGGATCTTCCTGAGGCTTGTTGTATGAAAGTGGTTAAGCTTCCTAGCATGGCGCTGATACACAGTCCATGTTTCATACGCATATAACATATTGTTGGTACACAATATATGTAAACTTCTATGATCTAAACGTTACAATTATAAGGAAATTGTTAGGAATGTAACTTTTATGTGTCTCTTTAAATGCAAATTTACAAACGAGTGGCTTTTGCATTTTGATCCTAATGAACATAAAAACGTAACGAGGGGACAGCCATTAGAAGCATACAATCCTAATGCGCATGTAATTCTTACTGGCAGCACTCGCATTTTGCAGAAAGATATTTTAAAGGAATTATAGCAACAAATATTATGTTTTCAATGATATATATTAGATTTCAACTTTAAGGTTGATTATATCAAAATTTCGGCTATAAACTGGCTATCCATTCTATATAACTGATGTCTATACAAGTCTAGCAGGCTCATCGTGGTTTGAAGTAAATCTTAATAATCTTTAACTATGTAAACTACAGTTGTAACCTAGTTACATCCCATGATTGTAAAATTCATTAATGATGTAATGTGAGTCTAAAATAGTATATCCTTACATGCATAAAGGAAACAATAAAATTCAACAATGTTCCAATTCATAAAATACACTCGACAATATTACTGGAAAATAAAGTTGTTACTTGAGGCCAACAGAGAGTCACAACAATTTGGATTACAAATTTGTATTTGGCATGAAACGCATTTTTTTTGTTGTTGGTCATATATTGAGGATATGGTATTGAATGACTCAACAAGTGACGATGGTAGGAATGTAATAGATTCATATAAATAAATAGAAATATTTTCTTACATTACAATGCTTCACTGTTGAAAGGCTTTTTCTTCATCCAGCGTAATCCGCATTCTCATTATCAAATTTCTTCACCCTCTAAGAAGATTTCCGGATCAGTAACACCATTATCCCGGGAACAAAGTGCGCAAAAGTGGTAATAAAATAGCGTATGTTATTATACGACCGAATAGACAAAAACACTAAAAGGAAACGAGTATACAAAGAAAGGCCTTTGAAAAGTTAAGTTATCATATAACAACTATGACTCCTCTCACGTAGCGGACACTAGCGTCGGTAACAATAAAGTATAAACATTAAAATGCAAATCAAGGTCGAAACATGAATAAAAAACTGAAAAAGTATCTAAACAAGAGAAAAGCAGTCAGAAAAAATCTACTTTTTAAATAATTTTTATATGAATTAATGGTTACAATAACTCATTATTTCAAGGGAAGTAAATAGTCTTTTTGTTTTTAATTTTAAATTAATTTTTGTTGAGCTTAGTGGTAAATTACAAACACTTGCTAATATTATTTGCATTTAAACTTACTTTGAAATATTTTTTTTAAAGTACCCTAAATTACCAAAATAATTAAGGTTTTACTTTTTAAAAATCTTTGTTCTACAAATAGGTAAAACTATTATATTAGATCATATAAACAAATATAATTCTCAACTTACAAATTGTTACGCGCATACTTCTAAATACACAATTTCATTTCGATAAAGTGTCATTACACTTCATTCGCTCCAATTATATGGAGATTACACAAATGTTTCATTACCTTTAATGAATCCAGCTCTGTGGTCCGCGAACAAATCATGAAATGTTTATTTTCTAAATTAAGAACACAAAACGGCATAAATTTTGTCACATGTTGAACATATTTATTAATTTTAATCACATTATTGCGAGAGCATAGCGCCGAAAACAATATGTTTTTGAGTCTATATTTACTTTTAGCCATCCATACATTATATATATTCTTCATAGCAAATGATCACCCCACACCACAATGTGTAATATGCTCGCCAATTCTTGCATATGAAGCGATGAAACCATCAAAACTTCGAAGACATCTGAAAACTAATCATAATGTCTGCTCCTCCGAGAAACAATCTGTATACTTTTCGCGCTAAGACATTCACTTGATAGTCAGAAGTCCTGCATAGTACAAGCAACTAAAGTCAATCAAAAGGTTGAAGAGCATCATTTTTTTAGCTTTACGCGTTGCAAAGGTCAAAAAGCCTGGTTTGAAAAAGACTGTTTGAATTACGTGATGCTGTGAGAGAGTTTCTTGGTGAAAAAAATCGAAGTTGATCATTTGAACGATAGCTTATGCGTTGCTGTGCTGGATTACTTTGCTGTCATTTTATAAGAAATTAATAAGCTTCATTCATGTCTGCAAGGAAAGCACACATATTTAATTACTCTCAGTTACAAAGTGTCTGACCTTTGTAAAACAAGATTATTTCAGGGGAACTTTCACATGTTTGATCAATTTTACGAATTCATCGGGAAACCAGAAGATGCTGAAACCAATAAACAACTGTTGATAAATTTGATTTTTGACCATAATCGATCCCAGCAGGATCAATTTAACTTCTACTTTGGTGATTTGAACGTTCAGAGTTTTTTGTATGTTTCCAGTCGGTTTCTTGCACACATTGACTCTGTTGCATCTGAAACTGATCTTGATGGAATTTTTTAGTACTCAGAATTGTCTTAGAAAGCTTAAAAATACTTTTACCCTTTGCAACATCGTATCCTTTTAAATGTGAATTTTCTGCATTGCTTATAATCAAGACAAAACGTCGTTCCCGGACTTGAGGTTGAAGATGAACTACGATGAAACCTTTCAAGTAGTACATCTCTTTTCGATGTGATGTACTCAGATGTGCAAGCTCTAGGTTCGCACTAAAAAATACTAATATAGCAGTCCTACTAATACTAATGTTTATGACTTAAAGTTTTTTTTTATAGTATGCAGTACGAATTGAATAAGACTATAAATATAAGACTAGTATAAGTAACATTTGTTCATTATAAAAGAAAGTCATACTATCTGTTTCCATTCATAATTTTTGGGAGCACACAAATCGTAACATATTAGTATAGTTTTACTTACTAACCTAACATGTATACAATGTATACTAATGCCTAAATATATACACAGTATAATCTATTTATATAAAAATCAAAGTATGTCTGTGTGTGTGTGTGTGTGTGTGCATGTCCTTTATAGCTGACTAAACCATTCACCCGATCGTCATGAACCTTTTCGAGACTGTTTAGTATGCTCCCGGGATGGTAACTGGCTACTATTTTTATCGAAATTTAACACTCATGGGGCGCCGGGGGCCCATAATTTCATGTTTTGCTTATATGAGCTATATAAACATTAGTTTAAGCGTTAGCTACTGTGTTAATTAATGGATCTTAACTAAACTTTGTATATAAAAACTTGACAGCCAATATTAAAATACTATAGGGCAATAAACTCCTAATGACCATTCCTTCGGACCTGGGGGTCCAAAATGCCATTTTTCCTCAACTTTTAAGAATTTATTCCCCATTTATTTATTGACTATCTTGAAAAATAATGATAAATGCATCCATTATTATCCATATTGAAACGAACAGGTGTTTTGAACTTTATGTCTTGCACAAAATGGGCCCTGGGGCTCTTAGTGTCGTTTTTTGCTTATATGAGCTATACAAAATTTAATGTATGCGTTAGGTACTAAGTAAATGAATGGATCTTAACCAAACTTTGTATTCAAAAACTTGGTATCCCATATTAAAATACTTCAGGGCCCTGAATTTCTAATGTCAATATCTTCGGGGCCGGGGGCCCCAAATGTCTTTTTTTCGTATGTTTAAGATATTTTTCCTATTCACTTTATAAATATCTTGAGAAATATATCCACAATAAAACTGAATTAAAATGAACAGATTTTGAAAATTGACCTCTTGCACAGAATGGGCCGGGGCCCCTTAATGTCATTTCCTCCTATATTAGCTATATAAAAAGTATTTTAAGCGTTAGATGAGAAAATAATTGGATTTTGACCAAACTTAGTAAATACAAACTTAAGAGCCTATATTACTATAGGGCACTGAACTCCTAATGTCAATTTCCTCGGAGCTGGGGGCCCCAAATGTCTTTTTTTTTACTGAACTTTAATAATTATATTGCCCATTCAATTTTACACGATATTGAGTAATATAGCTTGAGTACAATGGCAATAAAAAACTATATTATAACTCATTTTTGGGCCAGGGCCCTTAATATCGTTTCTTATTTTGTACGCTATTTAATTATTATTTTATTTATCCGTTTGCTATGAAAATTAGAATGTTTTTTCACACTTCCGTGAAGGTTTCTGGCATAATTGTTTTTAAACATCCAATTCATTGGTTTCTTTTCATGTATTCATTTTTACTGAGATCGTTGCAACGCATGATGGGTCTGCTAGTTATATATAAATTTCCAGCACGCCACTAACACAATTTTTAAATCCCTTATATTAACTTCACCATCGTCTCTCTCTGTCTCTCTCTCTCTGTCTGTCGTTCGTCGTCGGGCGGGTGGTAAAACAAAAGTAAAAAATTACCCACTTCTCGTGATGCCATCATACTGAAATTTGGCACATGGACCCGTGTCACCTACAATGCATCGTATCAAAATTCCAGATCAATCAGTAATTAAATTAATGCATTTTTAGTTATCTATATAAAACTATACTTAGAAGTCGCTATCGCTTACATTTTAAGGGTTACTTGACTTCAAGCCAGCCATCGATGAACACATCTCGTGTTTTAACCAGGTGGAATTAACTGAGTTTCAGGCTGTAAATGTTTGTCGCGTTGGAACATAATCAATACTTTAAGTTCTGTCTCATATATAAGGGATTAATAGTCAAAAACTTTGTTTTTAAATCCCTTATATTAACTTCACCACCGTCTCTGTCTCTCTGTCTTGGGTGGGCGAAAAAACAAAAGTACAAAATGACCCACTTTTCGTGAAGCCATCGAGCTAAGATTTGGCACATAGACCCGTGGCACAAAACAATGCATCGTATCAAAATTTCAGATCGATTAAACGTACCGTAATTAAATTAATGCATTTTTAGTTTATCTATATAAACTATATGTAGCAGTCGCTATTGTTTACATTTTACGGGTCACTTGACTGCACGCCAGCCATCGATGACCACATGTCTTGTTTTAACCAGGTGGAATTCACTCAGTTTCAGGCTGTAAATGTTTGTCGCGTTGGAACATAATCACTACTTTAAGTTCTGTCTCCTTTATAAGGGATTTATAGTCAAAAACTCTGTTTTTCCGGGTTATTTTTTTCAGTAGTGGTCCGTGTTACGAACTGTGGGACGAGCTCCCACTGTTAAGAACTGAATTTACTGTATATGGAAACATAACACCGATGGATACAACAGATGTCTATATACCACTGTTAAATATTGTGGACTATATTCTATAGACATCAATACTTGTATATGACTCTTGTTGTCTAGGGTTACAGATTACGGGATGCTAATTGAGCTCCCAGACTACTTACAAAATGTTATCTTTATATTATCTACCTCTAATCGGCTCTAGCCCCCAGTATTAAGTATTAGTATAGAACTACGCTACAATACCTAATACATATAAATAAGCACACAAAACACCTCTGTACACAACAGAGAGAATATTTAATTACATTAAGTAAATCATATAAATACACATTGGAATAGATTCCACAATATAATGTATAGACTATAGCTCAATAACTCAAATAGTAAATACAATCAGATTACAACTTAACTTCACAAATACATTCTATGACTTCTTAATCGGCCAGCTCCTGTTGTATGTCTGCCGATCTCACATCACACACTGTCTCAGGTCACGGGGTCAGTCCATGTTCCGCCTCAGTGGTCAGCGATGCTATTAACCCATTCATCGTCTGTAAGGCCGGTAACACCACGTCCCTCTACGACTCCTGTGACTGACCGCGTCACAGCTGGCTGCACTGTTTACTAACAGTATAGTCTTCTGTCCGGCTCAGGGCTCAGGGTTGTCTCGCCCACTTTTGCCAGTGGCACATCTGGTGCTCAACTTCTATACTACGTAAGCTTGGCTATGCTAGCCCCTACGCTTACTTGCTCCACTGTAGGTAACACTACCCTACAATTACTTGCTCCATTGTAGGTAACACTACCCTACACTTACTTGCTGAAATAACATACACATAAAACTGAATAACCAATTAATGAATATATAGTATATAAAAGAATACTACATCTACTTCAACATAACAATTATACATTTGACTATCCTAAGTATAATCTAAGTCCAACCTGCACACCAGCAAGGCTCCCTTCACAAGACCCGTCCTACAAGGGTTTGGAATGCAGAGGACGAATGTGTCGTATGTCCCAGTATATAAGGACCGCTCACCCACGCCTGCACTAAATTCCCATTGGTTGAACCTTTCGTCCCATGGATGGTACATGTGACAAACTTAATTCTTATTGGTTAAGCCCTACGTTCCAATAACTTTTGGGTGACCCCTGCAACATCCGATTCTCAGACTTTGTCTAACCCAAGTAAAATGTATAGCATCCCTCCAAAATTGGTCTAGCCTAAGTATCCTATTTCGTCCTGCTAAACTTTCGCTGACCTATCACCAGCGTTTCCAAATCTTTGTCCCTCCAAAGATAGTGTCTCACACTACTCACATTACCTCTGAAATTGTCCCCCAACGGTTCTAAAATAAAACGATTCTCAAACATATGATTTGGTACTCGACACTCCCCCCTTCTTCTCTTTGACAATACTTGTATTGTCACACCTAAAAGTTACAAGTTGAGTACTCAAAATCATGATCTATCAAAATAACATGGTTATGAAATATCATACTAAGTTCTCATCGTTCACATGACCAAACATTACTAATACAATGTCACTAATACAATGTCACCAATGACAACATCAAACAACTAAAAGTTATAAAATATGAATGCAAGCAGTAAATCATGTATATTCAATACATATCTTCACCCATAACAATATTAGTAACTCTATAATCACTAAGTCTTAACTAGTAGTTATAACATTTTAACATTATACGCCTATCTGAAACGAGAAAATAGAATTAATTAATATAAGAACGTTCATTTTAAAAGTTAGATAGCATTCAATTATTTTAGAGCATCATATGCAATTAGGTATCATCAAAGTATGTATACTGAAGTGTGCTTCTTATATTTTTTATATGCTTTCAAAAGCAGTTACTCACAATATGTCAGTGACAATTTCAGTAAAACAATACATTCTTGAAACACAATTTAAGTTTCAAAGTATTAACACATTTAAAACTTTTTCAAAGTATTCATAACTAAATCTGTTTCCACAAGTATTCATAAGCAACTACAGTTCAAAGCATCAATAAACATTGTAGCAATATCATCTCAATAAAGCAGAAAAATCCTGAAAAAACAACTGTTTTTCAAAAGTATTCATCCAAATTATTTAAGCAAAAATATCCTGCAAACAACCAAGTATTGAACGTAACTTAACCCATTTACATTCAAAGTGGTTTACTAAGACTCTATTAGTTATAAAACAACCATAAAATTAACTAAGGCCAATGTTCCTGAAAAACAAACAAGTTTTTAAAGTAATTCAAACACGCAAGTTTCAAAGTGTATACAAATCTTTAGTTATCGAATATCAACAAGCTTATTAAACACAGATGCTGCAAATAGCGAGAATTCAAATTATTCCAAAAAATAGATGAGTATAGTACTCCAATCATATTTTTAACAGTCATAAACACTCATAAGTGCTAAGTAAATATTTTCAGAATTAAAAACAAAATCAAATCTTTAAAGTTACAAAAACAAAAATCATAGTCAAACTCATAGTCGTATCAACGGTCCAGTTCAGTAAGTCAGATACTTAAAAGTTCAAGAGTTTTCTCCCCTGCGACATTTAATGTGCCTATCCCCGTTCTGGGCATATCTACACTTGAAGAAATATTTTCATGAATTAAATGAAACATATTCATTAAATGAAAAGTTTGCCATGTCAGCATACTCTTACAATGAACAGGCCACCCATATCTAACAGTTGGCTTACCTGTTAGCCTATGGTCCATCGTGGCTGGTGTACGTCTGACTTGCAACTTCATAAGTACTGCGGGCGGCACAAAATTGTAACTCAAATTGAACTTACTCACCTTCTCACACTTAACATCCACATTTAACTGCTGGATCTTTCTTTTCATACTAGTAATACTCCAATCAGTTTTAGTCTGTTCTAGACCAATACAACTATCAGCAAAGTCAAGATTCTCGTGACTTACTGGTATAAACTCATTTCTTACCATTTCATCAATGCCTAAGCATAAGCATTCAACAAGACACTCTTGTTTTGAATTACACAATTCTCTTCCTGAATCCATCTCTCCTTCCTTTACCTCATTAACACAACACCGCGTTAACTCTCGCGTGGTCTGTTTGCCTTTGTCCCTGAGACGCAAACTTTTGGGATCATTAACTTCACCTTGACCCAAATCCTTACTGTACCTGTGACCATCTCTGGTCGGCATGTCATTGATCTCTTTGACCGCTTTTGTGCGCTTGTCTCCCCCTACCTTAACTCTAACGGTCTCTCCCGTTAAGTCTTGTGCGCTTTGTTTGCCCCTCCCACAAAGACGCGAAGCTACTTCATCCGTCACGGTCACTTCACCCTGACCCCCCTCCATATTGCTCATTTTCACGGTCGCTGTGGCTTGCCTGAGCCTATTGTATTTTATGTTCCCCGCGTCCGTCCTACCGTTATCTCCCCCTTGCTGCGGATACCCTTGACTTACAGTTGTCTGTCTTTCTTTCTGATACTTTTAACAACTTTGTCTCAACTAAAGGTGTCACCTTTGTACTTGTTGATTTTTTAGCGTGCCTCTCTTTGTGTCTAATTTTTGACCCCTTTTGGTCATCGTTCTTGACCAAAGTCAACATTTCTTCCTTAGTTTCATTGTTCCTTGTCAACAGACTCTCTTTGTCTTTGTTCACTAACCATTTTCTTGTAATGTCTTCTGAAATCTTAGCTAACGCGATTTCGAATTCTCGTTCTCTATCCTCTATTTCGAACCTTACTTCTTTTAATTGCATTAAACTTTTTTGTTCAAATATTCTTGTTCTTTCTTTTTCATTTATATATTCCTGTTGTATTTCTTCTTTTAGATCTGAACTCTGACTTATTTTGTTTATCAATACATCTATTTTAGTCAAGTGTTCTCGATGAATCTCTGTTAGTACTGTACTCCGTTCCTCGAGTAACTTGTGTCTTTTCTGTAGTAAATTTGCTATTTCTTTCTCAAAGTGTTGTCTCACTGATTCTTCCTGAATAAAAATTTCTATTTCTATTTCTTCGAAACCCATTTCTGTGGCTTCATATCTAAAATCTTCTACAGATTTACCCAAATGCAACATTGACAATGTCGGAAGAAAAGACATTTCTAAAAGTGTTTCAAAAGACTTTGAACACAGAAAATCAAGTAACAATACCTTGCCTTACAAAACAAGACTCAACAAAATGCTAATATATACTAACCTATATATTACTAGTATTGTCTAGAAAAAATGTAATAGGAGTCCCCAACGAAATTACTTTTTCGTTCTTACGGGCATACGAACTCAGATTACATTACTCTTGCACATTCTAAACGTAAAAATATAACACACAGTACTATTCTAAGAACTAAGCAAATACAAGTGGCTCTGTTAAATTGTAAACTGTGAGGACAATAGCAAACTTTCCTTACCTCCCCCTGAAATGTGTTTCCCTTTATTCGCTTCACGCTGGTGGGGCGAGTTTGAACTCTTGAACCTGCTCGGTCCTGGTTCGTTGCTGTGTCTGGTCTACGTAAATTTGTCCGTCTAGTAGCCTGACTCACAACAGGAACAGGTGGTGTTGTCAGAGTTGCGCTGTTTTTAATTAAAATAAACATCAATTAGTACATGATAATATATTTCCAACAAATATAATCACTCATTAATTTATGAAAATAGTAATCAATTAACTAGGAATAATACTTCAGAATAAAAAATGGCCCTAAGTCCAAAAGCCCTTAACAATTTAGCTTAGGACGAGATCCCCAATGTTACGAACTGTGGGACGAGCTCCCAATGTTAAGAACTGAATTTACTGTATATGGAAACATAACACCGATGGATACAACAGATGTCTATATACCACTGTTAAATATTGTGGACTATATTCTATAGACATCAATACTTGTATATGACTCTTGTTGTCTAGGGTTACAGATTACGGGATGCTAATTGAGCTCCCAGACTACTTACAAAATGTTATCTTTATATTATCTACCTCTAATCGGCTCTAGCCCCCAGTATTAAGTATTAGTATAGAACTACGCTACAATACCTAATACATATAAATAAGCACACAAAACACCTCTGTACACAACAGAGAGAATATTTAATTACATTAAGTAAATCATATAAATACACATTGGAATAGATTCCACAATATAATGTATAGACTATAGCTCAATAACTCAAATAGTAAATACAATCAGATTACAACTTAACTTCACAAATACATTCTATGACTTCTTAATCGGCCAGCTCCTGTTGTATGTCTGCCGATCTCACATCACACACTGTCTCAGGTCACGGGGTCAGTCCATGTTCCGCCTCAGTGGTCAGCGATGCTATTAACCCATTCATCGTCTGTAAGGCCGGTAACACCACGTCCCTCTACGACTCCTGTGACTGACCGCGTCACAGCTGGCTGCACTGTTTACTAACAGTATAGTCTTCTGTCCGGCTCAGGGCTCAGGGTTGTCTCGCCCACTTTTGCCAGTGGCACATCTGGTGCTCAACTTCTATACTACGTAAGCTTGGCTATGCTAGCCCCTACGCTTACTTGCTCCACTGTAGGTAACACTACCCTACAATTACTTGCTCCATTGTAGGTAACACTACCCTACACTTACTTGCTGAAATAACATACACATAAAACTGAATAACCAATTAATGAATATATAGTATATAAAAGAATACTACATCTACTTCAACATAACAATTATACATTTGACTATCCTAAGTATAATCTAAGTCCAACCTGCACACCAGCAAGGCTCCCTTCACAAGACCCGTCCTACAAGGGTTTGGAATGCAGAGGACGAATGTGTCGTATGTCCCAGTATATAAGGACCGCTCACCCACGCCTGCACTAAATTCCCATTGGTTGAACCTTTCGTCCCATGGATGGTACATGTGACAAACTTAATTCTTATTGGTTAAGCCCTACGTTCCAATAACTTTTGGGTGACCCCTGCAACATCCGATTCTCAGACTTTGTCTAACCCAAGTAAAATGTATAGCATCCCTCCAAAATTGGTCTAGCCTAAGTATCCTATTTCGTCCTGCTAAACTTTCGCTGACCTATCACCAGCGTTTCCAAATCTTTGTCCCTCCAAAGATAGTGTCTCACACTACTCACATTACCTCTGAAATTGTCCCCCAACGGTTCTAAAATAAAACGATTCTCAAACATATGATTTGGTACTCGACAGTCCGTGGCTAAGACGCAAATTTTTCAAGTGATCCTTGAACCTCAAAAGGTTGAGAACCACTGATCCAGCTCCCTATAACCGCCAAAGCTAAGCTTTTCAACCTATATCTAGGTCTTTCGTCGTCGTCAAGGTATTTTATTTTAAACAATGGGTTTGTAAAGTACATAGTTACATAAAATGTAAAAGTGCCGGTGCATTTTGTTGACGACGCTGGCGGAAAATTCAAATTTAAGCCAAGAATAATATGGCGATACACGTTTTTTAATTACAGTTTGTCGTCTCTGATCTTTAGTAACCAAATTTATTCATTAAAGCTATATACCCGGGATTTGCCGCGATGGAACAAACGAAACAAATATGTTTCTATTCATTTTCAGGATTCTAGTAAGTCACTCAGGAGTTCACTCAAAACATTATATTCATGAAGAGAGTTCACTCGGTCAACAACCATTCACTCAGTGATTCTCATACCCCTGACAGTAAAATATTTTGCTGCTTCTTTAAATTATTAACCAACTGCTTGCATTTCGCGTTTCTCTCTTCGTTCGTTAAATTCTGCACGCAATACTAATTTTATGTTTTGTGGTATATTTTTAAGTTGTACTCCTTTAAGAGGCACACACACTTACGGCACAGCGAGCAGGATGCTTTTATACAAACGCTCGTGAAGCAATATTTAACAGTTAATTCGTCATTAAAAAAACGACATTCGAAAAGCTATGTTCATAATTAATGACTAATGATTCTGCAGCCATAAAACGGATTATATAGCTCTAAATTAAAATCAAATACTCGGAAAAAATTTTTAAAATGTAAAAAATTCTAAGCATATAAAATTAACATGACATAAAATCGTCACATGTACATGCCTATGGCCGCATAATAAACATTGACCTGCCGCATGCGGCCCGCGGACGATAGTTTGCCCATCCATGTGTTGGAATATTAAAAAAATATAATATTTTTGTCTGAAAAGTGGGTTGTAGCGTAAGTAAGTTTGCGTATCACTGACCTAGAGGATACTATCAAGTTTGATTTGTTTTTAGTTATTTTTACAGTTTTGAAATTGTTGGAGTTTGTTAATCGTAACATACTTTAAAAATTAATATTTAATGTGTTCCTCCATTTCCTGAGCGAATTAAAGTGGAGTGTCGCTTTAAAATACCAAATTAAATGAGGAAGAAATGCACCGCGATCTATTTAAATACAAAATAAATTTCTTTAATTTTTCTAATTATTTAGTTTTTGCATTTGTGAAATTAGGACTTATAAAAATCAAAACAATTATTTTATAACTTTTTAATCAAGTTTTTAATAAACCTCTAAATCTAATCAATGATTGACATAAAATTAGCAGTTCTTTTTTATGTAATAATTGCCTTATTATAAACTCATTTAAATAACAAACAAAATGACAAATTACTTCCCTTAATCAAAGCCCTATTTTACATATTAACACATTTTAAAAAATAAGAGATTATTTTCTAAATACATGTATGTTTGTCTTGACACTTTGTTTTCAATTTGTTATTCATGTGTTATGTTAGATTTTGCATTTTAAGGCTTATTCTTTAGTGTTACCGACGCTGGTGTCCTCAAAGCGAGAACAGTGGTGGATGGTAGATAATATCTCACTAGATACGAATCGTGGCGTAGCATACGCCACAGACTTACTCATATATAGTCCAAAGAAAAGGTGTGGGGGGGGGGACGGACACATAGAGTAGCACGAACAATTAGGAACAACGCGATAACGTTGGGGGGGGGGCGCTGTATCATTTTTGGGAAGTTTTTCGGACATCGCCACAATTTCTCAAGAATTCATGTACTGAATGCATTGTTGAGGAGAGTGTACGGCTATGTTTCCGTCACTGAGAACAACGGAGAGCCCATCGCCAAAGTCATCCAAATGTTGAGAAAAAGATATTACATCCATGTTGCCAAGTTGGAGAGGAACAACATCGTCTTTGATCTTTTCCCAGAAATATGCGACTGATAGAAACAGACAGTTACCTGATGAAGAAATTGGTATTATATTAAACGAAGCTTTTTTTCAGTGAAATATATGCGAAGCGGTGTTTATATTCGCTAAAAATGGGTAAAACTAAGGCATAAACTTAAACAAATTAATTTTTTTTTAATGTTGCTGCTGTGGCTAGAAAATAAAACCGTCCGCATGTCAGGCGGAGGTAATAATCAATACACTACGAATTACATGTACTCTTTGAAGGTACAACGAAAGAGAATGCAAAAAGCATTGATGGTCTCAAGACATGCCTTATCCCTCCACTGCCTTCGCTTGCCAACCGTTAACTGTGATAAGCGGACCACAGCGAGGGTCATTCGTCATGCTCATTTGCACATACTCGCTTAGGAGAATTATATATGTAGATAATGAGAATGTGATTTACGCTGGGTGAAGAAGCATTTTAACAGTGAAGCACTAAGACTTTATAACGTATTTCTACTTATATGAACCTAACCAGGGTTGTTAACAATACTAAAAAAAAATATTGGCAATACCAATACCAATACAATTTTAAAACCAGTATTGCAATACCAATACCAATACAATTTTAAAACCAGTATTGCAATACCAATACCAATATTTATTTATTATTGCCTTACCAATACCAATATTTGGGTCATTCGACGAATATAACGCAAATACGTAATTCATCGCTCTATATCGCTTACATCGATAAACGATAACAACATTTTTGGCTAATTTAGACAATGTATTTTTAACCAAATTTTGTTCAATAGTTAACACTTGCTTCATCAGTTTTCCTCAAAGCCTTCAAAAGTCTTTGACAACATATTAAATAAGTCGGCATACCTTAACGTCCTTAAGCAACAAGATTTTTAATATGTATACACATATTGTGAATGAATGAATGGATGGATGGATGAATGAATGGATGAATGAAGCAAATGACTGTCATAGAAAAGCAAATAATACATAAACGGTTAAACATCATACTATAGTAAAAACAGTCAGACCGAGTCAGTGGATTGCATCACATCTGGAAAACTAACGATGAACGATGAATTTTAGTAGAGTTCACAGGTTAATGCCACCTATTTGGCCGTTACCACTTAGCCAGGCGAGGAAAAGTAACCATTTCAAAATGCGCACTGCTCAGTCGTGAAGAGGGTAAAATACTCGTCCTCCTAATGAAAACAACCTTTCAACAGCAGCGCTTGCAGGAAGTCCTGTATTCAGGTCTATGTATATTTTACGGATATGTGGATAGGCATCCAATGATGCAATACTGTCTGAAGTGTCTGCCAAGTAATTATTAATTCTTGATTCACATCAGGTGAATCGTTCACACGATGTCGTCTGGCTGACAATCCAGCGAAGAAGTCTGGCTGATTATCTGTACCATCAGCAGCAGCCGATGTTGCTTTCTGATCATCAGTAGGAGCAACCAACAGTGATTGTGAAACGCGTCTCTTCAGTGCTTCAATAAGATGCGAACGCTGTAAATCATCATCTATCCAGTCCAACTTGAAATTGGGATGTACAACGGATGCCAGCTGAGCATCAATGCTGTCAAACATGTTTGAAAATCTTCTATCGATGGCATTCAAAAGACATGAAGCTAATGGCGAACAAATTATGAGCCGATCATTCTTTCCTTGATGAAGAAACACTTTTAACTGAGCCTTCATCACAACAAGTCAACAAGTGTTGGTAGAAGGAAACCAAGTCCAATGTCTTTTTTAGTTTCACCCTGCAAAATATCTAGTCCACAGCAAACAGGCTTCATAACAGCAACATACTCTTTAACAAATGTTTTCTGTACAGGCTGTTCTTAGAACTTCACTTTCAATTGAAAGTAATGAAAGTGCTGCCATTCTATCCTGACCAAGTGTTGATCTTAAGCAATTTTTAACCCTCTTCAACACTGAAAATAATCTTTCTCCTTCACAAGTCGTTCCAAAAATAGCCAGGTAAATTCGCAGAGCAATAATTACATTTGGAAAGGCATTAACCAATTTGTCAGTAATCTGCATCTCTCCAGCATTTTTGTCACAGATATTTGGCCACATAATTGAGAAAAAGTAATAAATAATTATCTCATGAATATTAATTTGGGCGAAGTTAATTTTCATGAATATTAACATCGGCAGATAAAGCAGTTTTACCGTTATTAATAATTAAATTTTAGTTTAAAATTTAAATTCATGAGTTATATCTAAAATCTGTCTACATTGGCATTGGATGAAACAAAACATTAACTTGACTCACTTTCAAGCAAGAAATTCTGTAAAAGGAAATCGGAAAGAAATTATTGACCAAAGAAAAAAATGGCATCAAGATCTTGAAAGTATTACCTATCAGTCCATAATATGCGCAATCATTGAAAAGTTATGAACGAAATAGAACGACGCATTCACGCTACTAAAAATAATTCTAATTACAACAAATTTAATTTTATATAAATAAAAAAATATTTTTTCTTTGTTTGGCCTTAATTTTGTTTGTAGGCCCTAGGCACGGTGCCTAAAGTGCCTAAGCCTTAATCGAGTCACTGGTCAATGCTCATTGCCAAAGATATCATATATGATTTGATTTCTATTATCATTCATTTCATTGATCAGTCTCATTCAAAAATTGTTTGGCAATGTCACTCGCAAGATGGCGACACCAAAGAAAAATTTATTATATTCAGCTTTATTCACAACCAATGTTGTAGAGAATTTATTGAATATTGCCTTTAGTATTGGTTAAAAATCAATACCAATATCAAAAATAAGTATTGGCAATACCAATACCAATATCAAATTTCAAGAAGTATTGCAATATCGTCCCAATACTTAAAAAAGTATTGGCAATACTACCAATACCAATACAATATTGCAATATTAACAACCCTGAACCTAACACACTATTGCCATCATCAGTTGTTAATTCATTCACTAGTCAATTGTGTGTAATTCACTCGCTGTCTGTGGTGCAGTCTAGAAATAACCCAAGCGCGATAGTACAGATTGCGTAATATAAAAGACTAGCGTATCACCCGTCAAAAATGACGGAAGTTTTCATCTATTTATTTTATAAAAAAAGCACTTTTTAGGGCGCCTACGGCGCTGACCTTTTTCAAAAGCCCAACTAACTTGCTCCTTGTTTGATAAATTCGAAATATTAAACTTTCTGAAATGTACACAAAGTATTTTATAATAGGGGTTGTAGGGCGCCTATGGCCCCCCCCCCTTTGTTTTTTTTTGATTTTTTAATTAACCATCATCAAATCCTCTTTTTACATTGATCCCTTTTCCAAAATTAAAATACATGTATGAGCGAAAAAAATGACGTACGTCATATAATATTTTTTTACAGCGCAACTTTAATTTTCACACCTTTTTATGCATTGGTGCAGTAATTTGGTTTTCCCTGCTTTCTAAAATTAGTAGCGTCACGGACAGACATTGCAAATTATATTGTTTAATAACGCCATTACCTTAAGAAAAACCCGTTTTGTAGCACATCAATATACATAATTCCCGTTGTCTGTATGGATATAACTAGGTGGAGCTGCGAAATTTGTAATGTTGTTAGGTGGCGCTGCGATCGATTTTGTTTAAAGTGCTGAACCAAAAATAACACTTTTCGAACGTTCCGCATAAAATTGTTCAATATGATAATAAATGAATCAAATAAAAATAAGTATGTAAAGTATGGCTGGCATTGGAGGGATATCCAATTACAAGATTCGAAGAAAGTGGACTGCCATTTGGATTAATAGAACTATATTCTATTTATATTCTTAGAAACGAAAATACCATCATTATATTTATCTCATTTATTTATTTATTATGCATTTCTTTTAAAATTTATTAAATTTCACATGGTCCGTTAATTTATTCTTAAATTATTTTTTAAAAATGTTATATCATTAAAATATAACAAGTTTTAAAAATTTAAGTAAATCAAAATAATACATTTAAAAAAATAATATTAATGACTGATAAAGAAGCCTTTTAACAGTGAAGCATTGAGAGGTTATAAAGTATTTCTACTAATATATACCTAGTACATTCCCGAAAAAATGACGTCTTTATGTAGACACTATCTAGTGCTCGATATATACACTTTTAAACTTGTTTAATGCGTAGTATAATTAAACAAGGATAAAATACCCGTAACTAAATTTTCCAAAAGGAATTATACAATTAAATTAATAAATTATCGTTAAAATTTACCTTGATTTACCTGGCCTGATTTTGTATTTTTATTCAAACATTTTGACACAGTCACTGATTGGAAAGTTTTTGTCGACAGTGAATACGAGTAGGAGTAAGTGGCTAGCAATGTGTAAAAATAGAATATCAATAAGCAAAATTAAAACATATTGTTTTGAGCTTTCTATCCGTTTAAGATTTCTGAAATGGATGAGCTGCAAAGTAGCAAGTTATTGTATATTTTACAGGAAATATGTGAAATCAGGCATTCTATAGAATGCCTAGGCAATGTCTGATGGTTTTAAGCAAAGTATGAAATTGTAAATTTATTTGCATACTTTGCCTAGGCATTCTATAGAATGCCGGATTTCGTTTAGGCAAAGTATAAAAAGAGCACAACAAAAGACTTTATTGAGAATTATGTATTTTAAAGAAGAAGTAACACAAAATAAAACACATGATGTACACTCTGTATTATTTTTTCGAGGTCTCCCTCTTTTCCCACATCTTGTAAATCATCGTAAGGTAGGGTCGACGTTGTGATGCCTACTTTAGCTCTGCAGCCAAAGAGAGCTTCGTATGTTGATCTATTATTCCCAGGATGAAAAGCTCTGTTTTTCTTGAGTTGAGCGAACCGTAACCCCTCATTCCAGTGGTCATTTATTTAATCTTGCATCCAAGCATACAACATATTTTCGATGTCAAGGTTAGCTCTTTCGACGCTTCCATGGCTTTGTATGTGGCGAGGCTTACCAAGAACGATCTTCAAGCAGTACTCCTTTAGGCTGCTAACCACATTGTTTGCAAATTCCCTGCCGTTATCTGACCGTAGAATCTCTGGGGCACCAAACAACGTAAATATGTCTAACAGCTGGTATGCTACTTCTTTCGCCCTCTTTGTCTTCAGGGCCCTGAGAACTAAGAACTTGGTGGGATGATCATGATACAGCATTATAAACTTGTATTCCCCATCAGGATCGGATTGAAAATTGATGAGATCGATTTGACAACGAGAGTTGAATTCAGAAAAAAGCCACTGGGTTAACAACAATTACTTTTTTGACGCCCTTTTGTTTTTTCTGGCAAGGTTTACTAAGGTTAATACACAGTTCAATATCATGACGGATAGCGCTCTTTATTTGGTTGAAAGTTCTTTCAACATTCTGTCCCGTCCTCCATAACCAATGGCCAAATGGGCTTTATGAAGTACGTCACATATCTCGGAGTCCACGACTTAAACAGAATGGCACTCACGCCTTCTTTAACAGGGAAGATCATATTACTCTTATTTTCCACCATCATGACATTATAGTGTTTCACCTGCCAATAGTACCGTGGTTCTTGCTTAATCGTGGTCTTGGCCATTTTCATAGCATCCACCAACTTTTGGTAACAGTTTCGGATTTAGCAGCATTGGCTCTTACTTTAGATAACTTATTGTAGAAACGTCATTGTATGTAAGCATGGCAGAATTCCTGTCGCAGCACTATATTCTCTTTTAACATGTTCACACAGCAATCAAAGAGGAAACGTTATGGGTGAACGTCTGTGGAATCTCAGCCGGATGATATTAACTGACGTCGTGAAAAGAATTTTGGCAATATTGTCTGTGATTTGGTAGTGAAACCTAGTACCGGCTAAAACGCTGTCTTGCTATAAATTTCAACACTCACAGGCTTCGATCACCATCACCAAACAACGACCAAAGCGCAACCGCCAACATTAGTGGCTGGGAAAATGTCGGGGGTAGGCCAATTACATACTTTGCCGGACGACAACTCGGCATTCTATAGAATGCCTAGGCAATGTACGAAATAGCAATCGTTTCATACTTTGCCTGAAACCATCAGGCATTCTATGCATTGATTAGGTATTCTCTTCAATACCAGTGTACATGCTTTGACTGTAATATATATACAATCATTTAAATTAAAAGTATTATACATAGAAACAAACTGCTTTTGACGAAAAAGAAGGGAACATAACAATAACGTATATGCATTAAAATGCAAATCAAGTACGAAACACATAAGAAAACCTGAAAAAGTATATAAACATGAGAAAAGCAATCAGAAAAAGTCACATATTTATTTTTTTTAAAAATGTTTTAATACCTATATTAATGTATTATTTCAAGGAATTTAATATGTCTACTTGTTTTAATTTTAAATTAATTTTTGTTGAGTTAAGTTGAAAATTAAAAATACTTTTTAATATTATTTACATTTAAATTTATATTAAGATATTTATTAAAATTTCCCAAATTGACCTAAATTATGAAGTTTTTACTTTTTCAAATCCTTTATTAAATAAGTAATTAAAACTATAATATTAGAAGATATAAAGAAATATATCATTTATCTTGAATTAAATTTGGTGCACCATATGCAACTGCAGTTACATATAATATGGACAGTGTCACTACACTATAATTCGCTCTTATTATATGGAGAAATATTACCTTCCTTTATTACCTACATGTCTCTGTCTACGTAAAGTCGTCAGATCAATGATTTTTAACATATATCTAGGTGTATTGTTGTCATATATTCTTTCTTTTACAATAATAATTTTAGTAAGTACATAGTTACATAAAATTCTTAAGTGCCGGTGCATTTTGTGCAAACGTTGACTGAAAATTCAATTTTAAATCGATATTATGATGCACGTTTTAAAATTGCAGTTTGTCGTCTCTGAGTAACTAACTGTAGATCTACGTCTTTACGAGAAATTAACGTCTTTCAAGTTTACTCTAAGTATTTGAAATTTGAAATTAAAATATTTGATTTTATTTCATGTCACTATCTATTAATATTGATAACAAAATTCATCTTTTTATTTTATTCTATAAAGAAATTATATTTAAAAAAAGGAAATTAGAAATAGACTACATTTTAATTACTCCAAAATAAAAATTTCCTCAAAATTTTTTATTTATCGTGCATATTAAAAATCATTATTTATTTATCTTAGACAACATGATTAGAAATATGTTTTCACACACGATTATTTTAAATGTGTTTTAATTTTGCATTTATAATAAATAAGCTTTGTACTTTATTTCAAAAATTCATAAGAATTATAGATATATATGATCTGTTCACAAGCATGATTTCAAACATTATACACTGTAAAATAGATTTTACGGATACGATACATTTATTTCCCGATAAATATCTATTATTTTTTTCCTTATTAAAGTGTTGCTGAAATATCTTTATTAAGTATTTTATAACACTTATTCATAGAATGAAAAATATCTTCTGCACGATGAATTAAACAGATTAAATTGTTTAATATTTTGAAAAAGAGCGTAAACAAAGAAATTCCATCATGAACCATGACACAGTCTGATCACCACTAAGCAGGTCTTACGCCAATAAAAATTAATAAAATTAACAAAACCTGGTTAAATACTAAACCAAAAGAAATTTTATGAACAAAAATAGAGTTTATTTTTAAAAATAAATGTAAATTGAATGCTCAAAAGATACTTAAAAAGGAAAAACAGAGTTAACGCAAAAACGTAGCCGAAATCTCGCAAATTTTTATGTCAACAATGTAGTTTCTAAAGACAATCAAAACGGATGGTTCTTTATTAAGTATTAAAATTAGGGCTGCGGAAAAAAACGATTAATTTCTCGATCAATCGTTAACATTTTTTATCTAATAAATTATTTTTTATACGATTAATCAACCCATCACTTATAAGTCAAAAAGTAAAATAAAATGTAGCGGCCGATAAATAATAAATTTCCTGACTATTACACGAAAATTGTGGATTTATACTATTGACTGACGGGAATGTTCAAAATGTTGATAAAGTTTGCCTACCACGGTTCTAACACTTCGCCTACTTATCCAACAAAATGAAAAGCGTATTAAGCTAATGGCAGTAATGGAGTCTACCTCAGAGACAGAAAATGACGACATCTCTTCTGATGAATTACTGCGTTACAAAATGGAGATGAAAGTTCCTGAATCCATTAACCCTCTATAATGGTGAAAACTTAATGAACACTGATATCCGATAATATCATTCACTGCCAAGACCGTTTTCTACATACCAGTTACCTCAGTTTCATGTGAATGATTGTTCAACTCGGCTGGTTTTATTATCAAATAGACGCGCTCATCACGTGAACCAAATAATGTCATCACACTTGTCTTTTTGCGTAGTTCGTTAAAAGATGGCACATAAAGGAGACATTCCAGTGTTGTTTAGATTTTCAAAAAAGAACGTGTAATACGTGTTATTTATGACATCATAAATTTTAATTTTTGGCTTTAATTGAAATTAACGATTATTTAATCTTTAATTTTTCAAAGGTTAACGATTAAATTTAAATTAATCGTTAGCAGTCGTAATTTAAATAGAAACCAAAGTCCCAAACATTAGATTCTTCAATGATAATGAGACCAAAGCTAACGTCCTCAAACAGGTTTTTCATAAAAGTGTTCACCTTCAGGTTACAAGGGATAAAAGATTGTCATCAAACCAGGTGAATCTAGCATGTCTGTACAATAAGGATTTTAACTGCTCGAGATTGTAAGTATTCTGGATTAAAGTCATAGCGGGATAATATGCTTAGTTTGACATTAATAGGAATTAATCCTTATTATCTTTCCGACATAATTTTTGTGTGCAGTGGGGTTTATCTACATTTATTCACATTATTGAACACTCACGTCAGTCAATAGTTTAAAACAATAATGTGCGTGTAATCGTCCTGAAATTAGTTTATATCTATCGGCCAAAATATTGTACTATTGGACTTCCAGTACGTTTCTAATTGTTGAGTCAATTAATCGTTAAAATAAATTTAAGTCGTTAAAAAAATTAACGATTAATCGAGAATCAGCTTTAATAAACATTTATAATTTGTAATTTAGATGTATGTTATGTAAGAATAAAGGTAGTTTACTAGTGATCCACTGACAATTGATTTGTTTTCTAACATTTTACAGAATTGAAAATTTTTGAATCTGTGAATCGTGACATGCATATGAAAAGTAAAGTTTTATTATTTATTCCCTTATTTTAGGAGCGAATTAAAGTTGACTGACACTTACATCGCCTAACCACTACCAAAATTTTGTATTTAAACACACAATAAATTTCTTTCTTTTTTCTAATGATTTAGTTTTCGGCTCCGGGGAATTAACATAGCAATCTTATAGAGTGATAATTTTATAACTTTATAATCACGTTTTTTAAAAAAAGTTCTTTATTTAGAATTTATTCCTTAGGTAGGAAGTCTTGATGTCGTTAATGGTCGTCATCTTGTTTCTCCCTTTTTCAAGTCTACCCATTGAATAGCTTTATTTTTTTAGTAACGTTTTTGGTATCTAAATATTTTTGCCCTTCTTCAGCTCAACACAAACACGTTTGATTTATTTATTCAAATCTTTATACACGAAAGAAAGGTTTAGAGGCGAATTTTTATTCACTATAATTAAGGTTAGAGTATAGGTATCTTATCTTATATAGTAAATAATATTTTTAGTCAATTTATCCCCTATCCATCATCATCATCATAATCAGTCCCTTGACCATTGTGTAGTTGGGCTGAGTGCATTGACACATCAACAGACACCAATCTCCACATTCACCTATCTTGACCGGTGGCCAGTAATTCATTCTGCATGAGCACCATCCAATCTTTTATGTTGTCAAGTCAATGTTTCCAGGGGCGGCCAATTTTGCCCACCCCATTCTACAGTGCCTTATCAAGCTATTATTTCGTACCGATCCATGCAAGCTTGTGTCCGTTAATTGTCGCTATAAGGGTTTCTTGACGGTCCGCAATGGGGGTTATTATTTTTCAAGACTTACTCATTGGTCTTGAATTCTAGATATAATTTTTTCTCATGCATTTGTCTTCAAATGCCTTCAGCTTGTTTTCAGTGGTTGCGAGTGTTGTCAAAGTCTTACATTCATACAGGCAGTGGCGTATCTAGAACTTTTGCCGCCCAGGGCGGTCTCCAATTTGCCGCCCTTTTTAGGGGCCGTACATAAATGACGTCACGCATCGAGTCAAACATTTTTATGACGAGGGGGTGTGTTTAAGAAATCTGACGTCACGTCAAAACGCGTAACTTTAAATATAATTTCCGCTTAAATATTGATTACTGATACTTTATTTAATGACGTTTATGTAAAACGCGTGTTACGATAATATTGTGCAGCCTTACACTAAAAACATATTTAAATGAAAAAAATTCGATTTGAAACCTACTCATTTTCAAATACAAATTACGGCTTTTAAAGGGGGGGGTGTCAAAGATTTGTGACCTCATTGAAGAAGGGGTCTAAGTGTTTGTGACGACGCGTGACGAAAAGGGAAGGGGTGTAAAATCAGCCAAAATCGCGTGACGTCATTTAAGGATGGCCACTTGGTCGATTATATTATGGTTTTTATAAATTAATAAACATGAATAAATAATTGTAATTGAAACGAAGTAAAGATGGGGCACATGTTTACCATTGCGTTCCATATTTATGTAAGCAGTAATAATAGAGGACGCATTAGATGATATTAAGATGTGTTGTCTTAAATAGTTCATTGTGGAACGAAGATACTTTTTTTATCAATTTAACTTCAGTTCGGAGAAGCTCCATTCACAACTAGCGACACTGATAGTAATTCTTGAAAAAATTCATAGCAAAATTACAATGTTGGTTACACAATTTTCTAATCTGTACTGTTGAATTAATTTTAATAGATCAAGGGAGCCTTTTCCCCAATTTTTCAACCATAATTCCTCTTCTTGTAGTGTATGTACAGCCATAAAAACCTGGATCCTTTTTCTTTCAATATTGAATTGTTCTTTATCAATGTCAATAAATTAATTTATTTGATGCTCAAATGCTTCATTTATTAGGTTACATGGTATTATATACTAATATTTCCTGCAAGGACATGCAACTCATCAAAGCGTTCTTTTATACATGTAATTCCATCCATGGATAAAAAAATTGCTCGTTGTACTTCTGGTTCTAAAGATAGAACCATGTCTTCTGAATTTCCCCAACTCATATTTTTTTATCCTTCTAACACTCCGCGTTCAGTTGATATCTTCAACTCTTCACAAATTGTTTGGCGATATAACATCTTTTTTTATTAGCACATTTCTTTGTTCCATGCAATGACGGGTTCCCTTAAATTGAGATAACATTGCATTGAATTGAGTAAAATTCCAGCATCTGATCTCGTTTTACTAGTTACTTCTTCAGTTGTAAATTTTTCCAAGACGTTTGAAATTTTATAGTACGTCTTTTGAAAAATTATTTATGCCTAATGTGTTTATTAACGGATAAATTTGAATATTTTCATATTCTTGTCATAAATCTTAATAATTTTTCATAAAATATACGAATTTAAATTCTTTACACATTACTTTAATTGGATATGCTTACAAATTTTAATAAATAACCGTATTTTAATGAAAAACACAAAGTATGTGTGCTACTTTAATGCAATAAAAACAAAATAAATTAAATTTTTAATAACCTATTTTACAAAAATTTTCTGAAAACCGAAACAGTAATATAAATTACTACTTGCAAGTTCAACACAATATTTGAACCACCATGCCTTGTAGGTACTTGTTCGTGCATCTTTCTGCGAATGTCGAAATTCCACGAACACTGTCGTGGCGATATTAATAGCACATATCATTAGGTCCAGCGGTGATGTGATTTTTTGTGTAGTTTTCTTATAAAAGCGTCATATGTGACGTATAACGCTTAAATTTCCAAAGAAATCGATACATTTTTTGAGCGATTTAAATTTTTGAACGGTTTTAAGTTAGTTATAACATCCACTCAAACAAATGTTGTGGGAATCCGTTATTTAAGACTCGAAAGTACGAGTATTTTTGTTTCACTCTTGTTTCCCCCCTTTTAAAAGAAAAGGGGAGTTTGTCTGAAAGGGTTGTACTTTTCAAATGCCACTAATGCCGCCCCCAAATGAGTGCCGCCCGGGGCGGACCGCCCCCTCCGCTCCCCCCCTCCTAGCTACGCCACTGCATACAGGACAATAGTTTTAACGAGAGCTCTGTATAGCCTGATCTTTTATCCGAAGGCAAGTGTTTTTTTTCTGTTCAACATTTAAATTATGTATGTCCCCTATTACAGGGGCGAAATAAAGTGTAGTTGCACTTTATAATGTAGATGAGATACTACCAGTGCTGCCAGTGACAATTTTGGGAAAAAACCTAGCCAACATGTAAAAAAAAACACCTAGATCCGAAAGAAAAAACCTAGACACGCTAAAAATAAACAAATATGACGTCACAAAGCTTCTTCCCCCCCCCTCCCCCACCAAAAAAAGCCGTATTTCCTACCGTATATATTCGTTCAATAGCCCGCTCGTTCATAAGCCGACACTCACACACACACTTTTGGAAGGGAAAAGTATTAATAGTGTATAACCCGATCGCAAGCCGACAAAAAAAAACAATAGGACAGCTTTAAAAAAAATGGTACAAATTTTTTTTTAAAGTACAAGATAAATTGGTCATTATGAATGTTTATTTTGTACTGCCTATCTTTGTCTTTCTGCTCTTTGTTAAGCAAGAGTTACCGGTATTTTAAAAAAAAATTATTTGATTAACAGTGACGAAAGCGCGTACATTAAAATCCGTGGTTGAAAACAAAATTTGTAAAACAGCTTATTAAAACGTTCACAAAAATAAATAAAATGATTAAATAAGGTAAGTGCTTTTTTTATCAACATATTATAGCTTCTGATAGAGCAGTCGAATCTTGTAGAATGTAGAAGAGGACATTGATAATCTACAATAACAACACCGATATTCAATATCCATGAAGAAATCACCTATGACCCGCTCATAAGCCGACCTCCCCACTTTTTTCCCTAGATTTTGTCCAAAAAATGTCGGCTTGCGAACGTGTATATACGGTACTTATAAATTGGCATGTTTCAAGACAAATTTTTGTTATTTAAGTATGTATTTAGTGTAAGGCTGCATTCTAATATCGTAAATCGCGCTAAGCCAATTTAAACGTCATTAAATAAATTTATTGTCTGCATCCAGATATTTAAGTGGAGCTTTCGTATAAAGTTGTACATTTTGTTTTGTTTTGTGACGTCACAGTTCTTAAACACCTCCCTCCCTCTTGTCACACATCTCACTAAAGTGTGATTCACACACACACCTTTTAGATGCGTGTCGTCATTTATGGACGGCCCCTAATGTATTAAGTAGTATTTTGTACATACATATTTGTAAATTATACTTACCTATGCATTTATTCATCACTTATGTCATCGTCCTTATAAATCTTATTGGCAATCTTATCAACATTCTTGGCATTATTCTTATATTAAAGACACTCCTTTTATACAGAATATTATTAAGTCCTACTTTTATCCCTGTTTTGGTCTAGTCTTGCATTTTTCTTTGATTTTTTAAAATGTTGATAGAGTTTTAAATGTTGATAGAGTTTTGGTTTTCCTCGTTTCATCAGGTAACCAATTCCAATTCCGAATCCCGGACGGAAAAGATGAGAATTTTTATGTTTGTTGTTGCATACGGAATAGGAAAAGTGTTTTTATAGCTATGTCTATCTGAGGGTTGTATTAGATTATCTTTGGTTTGGTTTATACCATGAATACTTGAAAGAATATTCTCTCAACGCAAGCACAAAAAAATGGTAGAGCTGTTACGTTTGTCATGAGGTCTAATAAAATTGAACTAGACGCCCCGCGGCGTAGCATACGCTGCAGACTTGCTCATGGAGAGTGAAAAGAAAGTTGAGAAAGAACGGGCACAAAACTACAGCAAGAAGAAATTTAAAAAAAAACGCGAGTGAACGTCGGTTTGGGGGGGGGAACTGCCAAACATTGTTTATGTTCGAGACATTTGCAGGCGAAATTCGGTACGCTCCTGACTTCTATGAAGTCAGCTGTAAAACGATAATCGGTTTAAAATCGGAGTTACATAATCGATAATCGGTTTAAAAAAAAACAACAAAAAAAAACACGCAATTAACAACCCAAAATATAACTAACCCTGGCTAGGATCGGCCAAACAAAGTTTATGTTTAAAGGGATGGTAGTAATAAATGGGAGGCGGGTAACAATAACATAAGTGTGCATGTCTTCACGTTTACTCGCTATTTTTTATTTACTTGGTGCTGCTTTTTGTGTCTGTACTCTCAACAAACCGATCTTTGCACTGTCTATGATGAGCCAGTCTTCGGCGTATGCTATGCAATAAAGAGGTAAAAGAACAGGCACAAATAGACATTTTAAAAAAGCCCAAAGAAAACTATATATTCGCCGGGGCTTGAACCCAGTACCTTCCTCGCATGAGGCGGACGTGTTAACCAGTACACTACGAATCTAACGTTTTCTGTGAAGGAACAACGCAAGTAAAACGCAAGGGTCATTGTTGGTCACCCCTCCACTACCTTCGCTTGTCAACCGTTAACTGTGTTTAGTTGACCCGAGCGAGGGTCATTCGTCATGCTCTGTTGCACATGCAGATTCTTGTTGCAGCGCAGGGTCCGACCACGAAGAAAATTATATATATATGTATAAGATATTTTGGCTCACTCAAGCTGTTTTAACTTGTACCAGATTTCTTTAGACAGATGGCACCGCTGCAGCGCCATCTTTCCAATTCATTGAGATAGTATGATAGAGGTATAGATATCATAATGTAACATGACCGAGCGGCTGAAAAAACTTTTGTCACCTGATGCTTGATTTTATTTTTGAAAAATCGAATTTATTTAGGATATTGCAATATTGCACATATTTAGTAAATTTTGTACTTTAACATCGTTTATTTACCTTTTTAAAGAAAAACCTAGATTATGGCTATTTTTGAAATAAAAAACCTAGAAACCTAGACAAAGTCGAAAAAAACCTAGACAAAGTCGAAATGACCTAAATATAAGTCAAATATCTTTGATAAAAGAAAAAGGGGGTTGCGGCGGAAACCTCAAATTACTATCATCGATCTCCGCTGCAGTCCCTTTTTCGGACATAGCGTTTAATCTTTATTTTTTCAAAGTTACATTTCAATTTGGCTGAAGGCCTTACAAATTATTTTGGTTTTTCAAATTTTTGATGGTACAAAGAAACATTGTTACAGACAATAAACAGAAAACAAAAAAACATTTAAAGGGTTAGTAAACTAGAACAGCATGATGATGTGAGTGACAAGCCCCGTGGAGTGAAATATGGGTATGAATGGGACGATAAGTGAAATGGTGTGAAACAAAATGTGCAAACAATAAACAAAGAAAACATGGGTGATGGCTGTTCCTCCAGTAGACTTCTCCGTGCCTGCTTCCTTTGATTCTGCAGTTTCCTCTCTGAAAGGAAAGAGCGAATTTCTTAGCGTAGACACTGTCCGGAGTTGTTCATGCCTTAACATTTTATGCATATAAATATATTTATATTTACAAATATTTACAGCGGTTGATTAAACTTCAGCCAATTTATTTTATTGTTATTTAATATAGTTTATATTTAGTTTATATTTGATCAATTAAGTTTTGGATTTTCGCTCTAAATAGTATCTCTATTAAATTGTCTGTATACATGTGTTTGTTAAATATTATGTTTCTCCTGCACTGCCAAATGTGCTGTCTATATTCTGCCATCAGTCGTAAGCTGATGACATGTTGGTTTGTGTTATGGGATCTAGGGATTGTGTTTAATGCTATCGCTTTATCTATGTCTACTGGGTAAATCGTTCCCGCTTTTATTAGTAGTTTTAGTGTATTTTTAGTTTGTTGTATTGCTTCGCACTCCATAAACAGATGTCTCTCTGTTTCTATTATTGAATATTTACAGAGAGGGCATCTTGGTCTCTGGAGTGTCTGTTGTTCGAGTCTTTCTGATGTTGGCGTCATATTATAAATTAAGCGAAAAGTTATTTCTCTAGCCCTTGGTTCTATTTCTTTAATGTGTAAGTTTTTGAAGGTGTCTTTTATTTCGGTTGTATTGAAATGTCGCATCCACTTGATTCGCTCAAGATGAGGGGTTTTCTTTCGTTCTCTCAAGTGGTTGTAAATTTCTTTGTTTGTTCTATTGACTAACGTCTCATTATTTTTTATAGCGCGTAAGCAAGCTTGGTAAAAAGAGGGGAGTTTCGTCCCCAGGTAGTGTGGTGTGTTATTGTTTATAGGAGTCAGACGTGTCAGTCTGATCCCTATGTAATAGTGTGTTAGGGAGTATTCCTTGTGATCTTTAATGGCCTGCCCTAAAAATTTAATTCTCATAGCTTCTATTTTTGTATCTATATCTTGTAAATTTATTCCTCCTTCTAATTTAGTCTGCATTAAGGTAGATTTCTTAATGTTCCATTTAGTGTTCTTAAAAATAAATCTCCTAATCATTTGGTTAATTGTGTTTAGAGTATGTTGAGGAATGTTAAAAATATTCCCTACGTAAATTAGTTTTGGTATTATTAAAGTATTTATTAATGTACTTCTGCCGAATATTGTTTTGGTTGCGTATTTATATCGTGTGATTACTTTATTAACGAATTTTACTAGCGAATCCCATGTTCCTTTGTGTGTCTCCCATGGGTTGTTTGTAAATGTTAGTCCGTAAATTAATAATTCTTTCTTTCCTTCCAAGTTAAGGGGATAGTCGTCCTTATTAGTGAATTTTCCTATGCCCATAATTTCCGACTTCCTGATGTTGATTTTTGATCCGCTGGCTGATCCGAATTCCTCGAAAGTTTCCATAATTCTTTTGATAGAGTTGTTGTTTTTGGGAAAGAATATAGTGTCGTCGGCGTATGCTAATAATTTTCTCTCTCCTCTATTTGGTAGGTGAATTCCTCTTATGGTATTATCTAACCTAATTTTTTCTAACACTGGCTCTATCGCCAAGATATATAAGTAGGGTGAGAGGGGGCACCCCTGCCTAACTGATCTTTGTATCTCTATTCCTTCTGATAGTGTATTGTTGATGAGTAGTTTACTAATGGGATTTTTATAAATTATTTTAACCCAGTCACACACGTAGTTTCCTAGATTATTTTGTTTTAATATTTTGTGTAGGTATGTGTGAGATACCCTATCAAATGCTTTTTCTTGGTCGAGGGCCAAGATACTTGCTTCAATGTTTTTATCTTTGGCATAATGTATTACATCTCTTATAAAATGATTATGATTGTTTATATTCCTATCTTTAATGCTACATTGTTGGTCTGGGTGCACTAAATCTTTTAGGTAAGGTTTAATTTTGTTCGCTATCACTTTAGTTAATATTTTATAGTCTGTATTTAGTAACGATATTGGTCTATAGTTTTTAGTTTGAGTTTTATCGGTTTTCTTTTTGGAAAGAAGTTTTATGTAGGACTCTCCCATGTTGGGCGGCAGTTCTTTGTTTGTGTACGCTTCGTCGATCACCGCGTGTAGGAGTGGCGTCACCTGTGTAGCGAAGTGTTTGAAGAACTCGGTTGTAAAACCATCCGGTCCGGGCGATTTCCCATTGTTCATGCCCTCCAACGCCGTCTTTATGTCTGTTGCTTGTATTGGTCTGTCTAGCTCTGTCCTCTGGTCGTCCTGTAGTGACTTTGCGTAAGCCAGGTACCTGTCTTGAATGTGTGTGTTTGTTTGTTCGTGTGTGTAAAGTTTAGTGTAATAGTCTTTGAATGTGTGTACTATTCCTTCGTTATCGTCGTGTAGCACTCCGTCCTTATCCTCAATAACGTTGATGTTGTTGCTACGTTGAATGTTGTCTTCAATTGTTAAAAAATGTTTTGTGGGTATTTCTAGATTGTCTATTAATGTTCTGCTCCTGGTGTGAGCACCTTTATATTTATATTGTTGTATAGCTTCTAATTCTTTTTCTAATTCTATTATCTCTGGGTCCGTAGGATCGGTTAATTTTAGGATCGGTATTTTATGTTTGAGTTCCTTTTCCTTGTTCCTTCGTTCCTTTTGTATGTTAGCAGCGATTGTCTGGGTAACTCTTCTCACTGTTGATTTGAAGAGTTCCCAGTGTCTCCCTACGTTAGCGGTGGGTATTGTACTTGTGTATTGTCTAATAATGTGCTGTATTATTTCTACATATTGTTTGTTCTCTAGCAGAGTGTTGTTAAATTTCCAATGAGGAGATCGACCTGATGTCTTTTCCCTTGGTCCAATTATCTGTATTTTAATTGCTTTGTGGTCTGTGTATTTAAGTGTATCTGGGATATGTATGGCCCTATAGATTGTGGAAGATTTTGGAACATACAACCTATCCAGCCTAGCACTTGTCGTGCGTAGAATGCTCTGGTGGGTTTTTTCGCTTCCTTTAGGGTGTTTTTCCCTGTAGGCATCGGTTAGGTCGTATGTTTCTGTAATGTATTTTATTATTTCTATCTGACTAGTGTCTTCCAGAATGATTTCATCTCTAGTTCTATTTGGATTGTTTGAATCTATTGCCTCGTTAATATAGTTAAAATCTCCTCCTATGATGAGCTCTTCTCTTTCGTGTATGTAGGGTATAAATTGCGTAAGTGTGTTGTAAAATGATTTCTTCTTGTGCCTATCTGATGGCGCATACATGTTAACTAGTGTGTACTTTTGTTTGTTGTTCGTTATTTTTGATATTTGAACTGGCAGCATTGAATATTACACATCAGCAAAATTAATATGTAACAGTAGATACATTTCTATAATTGTACTATCAATATAGTTTTGTTTTCTGAAACATAACCATTTAAAAAAAATAACTAAGACATTAGCATTATACTTTAAAAATGGCTTTTAAAACACAAATATAAATGTATAAAATATTTAAAATAAAATTAGCAAGTCTCATTAATTTTAAACTTAGCTGAATTAAAGCTAATTCAAAATTACAAACAATTTACTAATTATCTCCCTTGATTCATGGTATTTTTTCAAAATTATTAGCACATTTGTTTTTTAAAAATTAGAGACTCTTTTCTAAATGCATATCTGTTTGTTTAAACCGCATCTTCACTGTTAAGGACGCTCTTTCTTTACAGAAGATAATTGCGTCCTAGGCATATCCGCGAATTATGTCTAATCTTGTATTTTTATTAGAGTTTTAAAAGTTGATATAGTGTTTGTTTTCCTAGTTTGCTAAGGCAAACCACACCACGTCCGAATTCCAGAAGGGAATAATAAGAATTTGTATGTGTTTGATCTTTCATACGCTTAGGAAAAGAGTTTTTATCCCTATGTCTATCTGACGTTTGTGTTATATTATCTTTGTTAACTATTTCCAAGTTATAATTAATTGCCTTATGTAGTAGATTATTAGATAATAAATAATAATAATAATAAATTGATTATTTATATAGCGCTGTATCCCAGTAAGGAACTGGGCTCACAGCGTTTTACATGAAAGAAATAACATACCTATAAGTATTAAATTAACTTTCATATCATAACAAACACAAAAATTACAGTACTTTATACATAAGCTACGTTAATCATTTACAAGAAATGTTGTTCCATTAATTTTGAAAATAAATCTTGAAAAGATGTGTCTTAAGTGCAGTCTTGAAGGTGCAGTCTTGCAGATACCTTTTTCAATTTGTTATTCATTAGATATGTTTGTTTCCGCATTGTAAAACTTATGCCTAATTGTTACCGACACTTTTATGCACTAATCGATATGAGTGGTGAAAGGTGGATGACATCTTATCTTTTTAAAGTCCTTTCTTTGCATGTACGCTTTTTTTTGCTATCGGTTGTATGATAAACACATGGTTGTCACCATATGACTTTTCTTTGGACTGTTTTACGTTTTTACATGTAACCGGGATAGTGTTACTGCTCCACAAATCTTCTTAGAGGGAGAATAGATTTGATAATGAGAATGTGTTAACAATTTTTGAAGAAGGAGCCTTTTAACATTGAAGCATTAAGATGTTATAAAGTATTTATACTTCATTTAAGAAAGTCATTACATTCACGCATACTCACTTTTTTTCATTCTTTATCTAAATATTAATTAAAATATGTTTAATGCGTAGTATAATTAAACAAGGATAATATAGCGGTTACTAAATTTTTTAAAAGGTACGATTGTTTCAAAACATTTTCTTAAATTATAATATTTAAAAAAACATATTTTACATATTGATTTTTCAAATTGTCATGTATTATGTTATCTGTTACACACGTTCCTTCGATACATACGATTATTGCAACCTACTCTTATCCATGGTTTATGTCTATTCTTCCATTTGTAATAGATTTTAAGGGTGTGAAACATTAGTACGGTGGTGTACATTGAAGAGCGGAGTTTCCGCACTAGGATCCCACTACAATGTTGAATTAATTTCTTAAAAGAATATCTTTAGTAGTTGAAAAGGTCAC
The DNA here is from genome assembly GCA_944989445.1 of Ampullaceana balthica. Classification (NCBI taxonomy): domain Eukaryota; kingdom Metazoa; phylum Mollusca; class Gastropoda; family Lymnaeidae; genus Ampullaceana; species Ampullaceana balthica. The sequence goes on from CALYLW010001546.1 coordinate 281,776, forward strand.
GCGTAGACGGATGTAAAAATAGTTCACGTAGATCCCGACTGACACACAAAATCTTATTGTTATCATTGTGAACGTTTCTGTAAGTAGCTTTTACTTAAAGAGTCAACTGGTGGGTAAAAAAGTTTATTGTTTTTTAATGAGTTCCTTTCTACTTGTACTTCAAGAAAGTTAGTTTTTTTTAAAATTTATTTTTTACAATTCTCGTTAAGACCTACCAAAACTTCCCTGGCCTAACTCTGTATTTTGGTCAAAAATTTTGAAACAGAAATGATCGGGAAGTTTTTGTCGACACCAAGGTAAGTGGCTAGAAATGGGTAAAATAGAAAATAAATAAATCATAATTTATCGTTAACAGCATTCTACTATGTGACACAATTGTAATTGATGCAGTGAAAAGTAGAAAGTTATTGTATGTACAATAATATAAGTTCAGGTCTTGACAGAATAACAAACTATTCCTAGAGGAAAAAAGCGCACATTATTATGACTGATATGAATGGTTTATTATTAACACTTTACACAATTGCTTATTATAATAATAAACACGTTAATGTAATTAAAATCTTTGTAAAATACTTGGATGATTCTCGTTTTTCGTAATGTATTCGAGTTATAATTTAATGTACACAAAACAGTTTTAAGGGTTAAATTGTTCATCATTGTGATAAATAAATAGCTATATGGATGTGTCGACTTAAATACAAACTTAAAATTCAGCCTAAGTTATGCACTTACATAATCTGTTACAGATACAAATTAAGTAGGTCATACTATCATAAATAACTGTATGATCCGCTGTATGATTTCAGTGACCTAGTTTCACAGTCATGAAAACCTTTTCTGTCCTACAATCAACGACCATTTAAAAACTCTGTAACTGAGAGCAGAGGCGTCACTAGGGCTGGTGTCACCCAGGGCGGTAGCTCATGGTGTCACCCCTTCACGACTGAAGGGGCCGTCCATAAATGACGTCACGCGAGGTTGCCGATTTTTACCCCACCCTCCTCCAGCGTCATACTTTGTCACAAAAACTTAAACCCCACCCCTTTTTTACGATATGACGTCACAAAGCTTTGACACAGCCCCCCCCACCCACCAGGTTTCGCGTTTTTTATGTGATGTCAACATTTCTCAAACACCCCCCTCCTCGTACCACATCGTCACAGATGCGTGCCCCACCCCTATGGCGGATTAAAAGCGGGCTTCTGAACGGGCTAAAGCCTCCAATAATTTAAGGGCCCCCAAACTTATTATGAATTATAGTGTATAATAAAGATGCAGGCCATTATGTTTGTACGAATCCCTGAAAATGCCTTGGACAGTCATACGGCAATGCTGCAAATATGCGTAGGAAGTATAACGGAAACCAGGCTATTCTTCGTCAGAAGTGCATTGTTGCTCATTATGTGCCGTGCACAGCTCATTCCTTTAATTTGGTTGGGAAAAGAGCCGCAGTTTGTCCTGCTGCAGTCAGATTTTTTTGTCTTCTGAAAAATCTTTATACCCGGCTTGTCTACTCGTCGTTGACAGGTACTTCAAAAACATATGAAATTGATACATGCTAACAAAGCCTTGTCTGACACAAGATGGTCAGCCTGACATGATGCTGTAAGGTCTGTTAATAACTCATACCAGGAGAATATCGCAGCACTGTAAGAATTAGCAGCAAATGATAATCAGCCACGTCGACTTGAAGAAGAAGGATTTCTAAAGGAAATTGAACAACTGGAAGTCGCTATTTTACTTGAAATTTGGGAAACAATTTTAGAAATGAAGTCTCTCATTGAGTTTGTTAAAAGATATCATTCTTAATTTGATTCCTATGAAGACAAAGGAAAGGAAAAGTCCGTGGTAAAAACAGTGTAAACAATCTTCAATACATATCAAACAAAAAAGAAAGCGTCAGTTTGATAAAGGGGCATTAAAAAAAACAACAGTATTCTCATCGAGACAAAAAATCAAGATTGAGGTATTTATCTTCTCTTATCTTATCTATACAGACGCTCCTTCTATGCAGAAGATAGTTGCGTCCACAGACCATGACAGATGATCTGTTGGCATTTCTGATAATCATTGACAAACTTTCTTAAGCCCTACAACATCGGTTAGGCGCATATAAAGACATCCATGAGAAATTTGGCTTTCTTACAAACCTAACTGAGCTCAGCAATTTCGCCACCCGATGGGCAGCAGCCAAGTTAATGGAAGAACATTCAAGTTCAAGTGATTTCGAAGACTGCTTACCTTCAGAATTAGTCCAATTTTCAGAACTCTTAAAAGAGTTATTGTCCAGCCCCAGGCTCAGGGTAAGGAAAAGGAAGTAGCACAAAGCGAAACTCAAAAAAACGTGCACTGAGCTAAAAAATTTTGCTGCTTTTGAATGAGCTATATTTCACACAGTCCTTTACAAATGAACACATCGCACTTTGCATCTATCTTTCAATGATGACATCAAACTGCAGCTGAGAGCGAACCTTTTCAAAGTTGAAAAGAATATATAATGAGAATTTGCATGGGACAAAAAAGATTGAATATGCTCTCTAATGAGCATTGAAAAGGAACTTGTAAGCATACTCAGCTTTATTGACTTGATTGAAAACTTCGCCATTTGAAATATTCGCAAACGAAAGTTGTAGGTTGAAATAATAATCATACATATTTTTCAATAATTTTTGTTATTTCAAATAGAGAAAACAATTCGTTACCTCATGAAAAAAAAATTTACAAAATATTTTAAAATACGGAATAATGCGTAATATTATTCTATATGGGGCGCGTTCGTAACCACGAAACAGCGTAAGTCGGGATGTGACCGTCGTAACCGGAGGACTACCTGTATATAAACATGCATATCTATGCTTTCACGCCTTTTTAATAAATATATATAAAACAAAATATTAACTCAAAGACATAGAAATCATAATTTTCCTCAAGAAAAATATTCCCCCCACCCCACTGTGGTGGAGGGGGTCGTGAGGTGGGATTCATTTATGCTGTCGGTGTGTCCAAGCCCAAATGGCTTTATATCTTTTAAAACAGAAGAGACTGCCTCTTTCATTCCAGCCTTTCTAAAAGATCTCTCTGCTGCGACTGTTTCTTTTCTTTTCTTCCTAATTTGTTTTAATGTTGTTTGTGTGTCGGGAATGTTTTATTATTGCAAGTTAACTGATATATTTTTTAATAAGTGTTTTCGCGTTTAACGTATTTCATTGTATTTCTTAATTTCTTTCTAGATTAAAAAAATTGTCATCTTTTTTTCTGACATAAAATCGTACACAGTAAAATTTTTAGGCTCGGGTGTCACCCCCTGATGGGTGTCACCCCGGGCGGCCCGCGCCCCCCGCACCCCCCTAGTGACGCCACTGACTGAGAGAAGAACTTTGACATTTGACTTTGTAGATTTCAGTAGATAATTGGCTTCTATGGAATAAAGATAAAATAACAAGTAATAAAAACTCGAATGGTTATTTAAACGAAATTTCCAACAAGGTATCATTCATTATTTTAATTAAAGGGAAATCATTCTAGATTACATTAAGTCGATTCAATTAAGTACCGTATATATTCGTTCTAAACCAGAAATTTTTTGGACAAAATCTTGAGGAAAAAGTTTTTGGGGGGGGGAGGTTATGAGAGGGTCACTTATTTATTATTTTTAAATGTTTTAATACGTATTTCCATGCCTAATAAGAAGGGAAGTAATATAATCTGTCTTTTTAGTTTTAATTTTAAACTACTTTTTATTGAGCTAAGTTGAAAATTACAAAAAACATTGTAGTATTATTCACATTTATATTTATATTGCGATATTTTTCTAAGTTCCCAAAATGACCTAAATTATTAAGATTTTACTTTTTCAAAACATTATTCTACAAGTAAATAAAACTATAATATTAGTACATATGAAATTTTTTTATATTTTATCTAAATCGCCATTCGCCACCTGCTTGTCATGACCCGTCTTTTTTCCGTATTGAAGTGTCACTACACTTTCACTCGCTCCTATAATATGTAGAAAAATAACTATTTGTCATTACGTATATGTCTCTGTCTACCTATAATTTCCAGAGCTAAGTTTTTCAACATTATCTTGGTCTAGGTGCTTATTCGTGTTTAGCATACACCGCAGACTTTCTCATAGATAGTTCAAAGAAAGGTAGGAAAGAACGAATACAATCTAGACCACACAAAAAACAGAAAAGTCGGAAGGATTTAGAACAAATAGTGAGTTGAAATTCTTCTACGGAATCTGTTCGTTCATTGGAGCGTGTTTTGAAATATTTTTGTACATGTTTATCAGGAAGGATAGTTGCAAGGTGACGTCACATCACTGTGATAAGGTAGCTGTGAAATTTGTGTGGACATACCGACGTTATCAATAGATGGCACCAGAAAGTCATCACGTGTTAGAGGCAATAGAACTTCGTTATGGCCATGATCGGAAGGACCGGTGAAGAGCAGGTATATAGACAAATGTTGACCAGCATTGTATACTCGAGGAGAGGTATGATGACGTTCTCAGAAGTAAATGATGATACTTTTGGGAAGTATTTCGGACATCCCGACAATTTCTGCCTCGCCACCAGATACTCCTGCACTTACATGTACTGAGCGTATTGTTGAGGAGAGTGTATGAATACTTTTCCGTCACTAATAACAACAGAGAGCACGTCGCCGAAATTATCCCAATGTTGAGAGACAAAATTTACAGCCATGTTGTGAAGTCATGTTCGGAAAGAAAGGGAGAAAATAACGGGCAAAAATATACATCTTTTTTTTTAAAAATACCACTGGGTCTTGAGCACAGGACCTTCCGCGTGTTAGTCGGATGTGATAATCACTACACTACGGAAACACATGTTAACAGGGAAATGAACAATGCAAGAAAACGAAAGAAGCATTGTTGGTTTATCTAACCCCTGCGCCAATTTTGGTTGCCCCTTTTGCTGTGATTGGTCGACCCCAGCGAGGGACATTCGTCGACCCCAGCGAGGGTCATTCGTCGACCCCAGCGAGGGTCATTCGTCGACCCCAGCGAGGGTCATTCGTCATGCTTATTTGCACATACTCGCGTTGGTGATTTATGTATATTGATAATTATTTTGTAAAGTAAATAGTTACATAAAATGCCCAAGTGCCGGTGCATTTTGTGGGCGACGCTGGCAGAAAACTCAATTTTAAGTCACGACAGATATGATGATGCAAGTTTTTTTAAATTAAAGTTATTCGTTCTCTGATATAAGGTAACCAAATTTGTTCATTAAAGCTATAAACCCAGGATTTGACTTGATGGAACAAAAAAAAACCCATTCTTTAAATGTTTCTTTACAGTTATGTTTCATATGTGTAATATGTATTTTGTTGTGTGTTTGTCTTGCAACATTTTGACCGTCCAAATCTGTAATGAAAAAGAAAATATTAAAAGTTCACTACAATACACGTATTTTGAATTGAAAGATTTTATTTTGTTGCATGTCACGGTCTTCTGGCATATTTGTTATGTTTTTGTTGATGCATGTCACTGTCTATTGGCATATTTTTTAATGTTTTTTGTTGTTGCATGTCACTGTCTATTATCAAATTTTTATGTTTTTTGTTGTTGCATGTCACTGTCTACTAGCAGATTTTTATGTTTTTTGTTGTTGCATGTCACTGTCTATAAGCACATTTTTAGTCACGTAGTATATTGTGACTAGGGGAGAGTTTGTAATAAAAATGAGAATTTCTTTCTCTTTCTTGTATTGCTGGAGTGAGTGTTACACTGGTATCTATATTTTTTTTTAAATCATGATTCAAACAAATTTTAAAAAATTAATTTCTTTATACAAAAATTATAAAATTTAAGACATTTTTGTAAATATATTTGTTTAACCCGTAAACTATTAATACATTTCAAGGCTGTGAATCGTTAGTGCATTGGTGTACAGTGAAGAGAGGGGCCGTCCGTTTTTACAATCCTAAGACAGAGTGGAATGAATTTCTAAAAAGAGAAACTTTGTAGTTGAGAAGTTCACGCGTTGACGGATGTAAAAGTATTCCACTTAGATCCCGACTGACAAACAAAATCTTGTTGTCATAATAGTGAAAGTTTCTGTAAGGGGTCGTCCATAAAGTACGTCACGCTGTTTTTGACCATTTTTAACTGCCCCCTGTCACAAACTGTCAAAAATCTTGGAACCTCTTTTAAAGTTCGTCACACGTTCGATCAAAAACACATATATTATTAACACAATAATTATAATTTAATATAAAACACCGTTACGTCACACATGGCCCCGAACCCCCCCCCCATCCCCCCTGTCACAAACTGTCACACTTTCTTACACCCCCTCACCCCCTCTGGAGCTTGGCGACTTTATGGATGGCCCTTAATTAGTTTTAACATAAAGAGACCAAGTGTGTATACAATTGTTTATTTAAGGAATTCTCTTCTACTTGTATTTCAAGAAATTTATTTTATTTATTTTTTTATTGTTGCAACTCTGTTAAAGAACGACCTGGTCTTGCCTGGCCTGATTCAGTTTTCTGTTTAAAAGTTTTGACACAGTCAGTTATCAGGAAGTTTTTGTCGACATGAATAAATGTAGGGATAAGTGGTTAGCAATTGGTAAAATAGAAGTTTTAAAAAATCCAATTTCAATATTTATTGTTATTAACAGCTTTCTATTACTTAATATTTCTTAAATGGATGCTCTGAAAAGTAGAAAATGTATTGTATGTACAAGCATTTAAGTTAAAGGTTAGACAGATAAACAAACTTTTTCTAGAGGAAATAAAAGCAGCAATAAGTGTTACTGATATGAATGGTTTGTTTGTGGTGTATTTGACATTTCATGAATTGTTTACATTTCTGCTTAATCTAATAATAAACACGTTATTGTAGTTGAAGTTTCAATAAAATAGTTATATGATTCTGTTTCACTATTGTATGAAGTTATCATAAAATGTACACAAACTGTTTTTGGGGTTAAATTGCCTATTATTTTAATAAAGAAACAATGATATATGTAATGAAGAAACAATGATATATATTTATACATACAAACTTAAAATTCATCTTTAGGTATGGACATATACAATTATTTTTAGATATGCACTTACATAATCAACTTTAGATATTCACGTGCATAGTAAAAATGTCATACTATTAGAAATAATTATAGGATCCACTACGATTGTATACTGAAGCAATTTAGAAAAAAGATTTTTAAATTTTTTTTTGTCGTCGTAGGGGTTGAGGTCTCATTGTTATTTTAGTAGATAGTTATTTCTTTCATGCAAAGCGCTGTGAGCCCAGTTCCTTACTGGGATACAGCGCTATATAAATAATCAATTTATTATTATTAGTTAGCTTATATGTAACATAGAAACAAGAAAAGGCTAAGTACAAATAAACAGTATATCGTAAAAAGAATAAAAAATAAAGGCAACGGTATATTAATTACACAATGAAATATAATGGTTATATTTTTTAGTTGTACGTTTCTAGAATAAAAGAATGTCAATTTGTGATTTAATAATTATTTATGGATAACGCGAGTTTATTGGTAATTTATGGATCATAAAATGTTCACACATTTTTAAAAATGGTTTTCTTAGGAAGTCTTAATTTCGTTAACGTTGGTCGTCTTGTTGTGTCAAGTTTTCGAGCATACACGTTTAGTAGTGTCTTTTTTGCAATAACGATTCTCTTATCTAAATGTTTTATAACTTCTATAGTTTGATGATACTATCAAGTTTCATTTGTTTCAAAACTCTATTTTAATATTAGAGTCGTAGAATTATGTCATTAATTTGTTCCCTATTTTGGAACAAATGAAAGTGGAGTGTCACTATTGCTCAGGAGGTGTCTACATAGATGCGGTAACGAAATTTATATTTAAAAACAAATACATTTCTTTAATTGTTCTAATTACTTAGTTTTCGGCTCGTAAAGTAACGATATAAACAATATTTTAAACTACGACTTAATAGCTTTAAAATCATGTTTTTAATAAACCTCTAAAAAATTTTAAAAGAAAAAAAAACGACATTCGTCCTCAATCTTTCTTTCTTGTCAGTAATCATTGTTAAATCAACGTCAATTTGCTTTTAAATTACAAATTTTCAAAACTTTTCAAAATTTAAAAACGTAAACAAAAGCCAATTCCGGTTGAGCTGAAATGTAGTTTCGAATAGGTTTGTTAACAATTAATGTCTAATGATTCTGGAGCCATACAACCGATTATATATCTCTTTTGGGTCTACCACTATGCACTTTTTCCGATATTGCCGATACCGATATTACCGATATTTTTTATGAGTGAAACAATAAGAACAAAGTAATAGTCATAGAGTGAAAATGAGGTTGAAGGATGAATGGTTGCCAATGACAATCAAAATTCAAAATGTATAGTTAACAGCATTCTATTAATTAAGATATCTGAAATGGATGCAATGAAAAGTAGAAAGTTATTGTATGTACAATAATTTAAGTTATGGCTTTGACAGAATAACAAACTATTCCTAGAGGGAAAAAAGCGCACATTATTATGACTGATAAATGGTTAATTGTTGACACTTTACACAATTGCTTATTCTAATAATAAACACGTTAATGTTATTAAAATCTTAGTAAAATACTTGGATGATTCTCGTTTTTCGTACTGTATTCGAGTTATCATGAAATCAGGGGGGGGGGTCGGCTTATGAGCGGGTAACTTATTTATTATTTTAAAATGTTTTAATACGTAAATTAATGCATAATATGAAGGCAAGTAATGAAATTTGTCTTTTCGTTTTTAATTTTAAACTACCTTTTATTGAGATAAGTTGAAAACTAAAAAGACGTGTAGTATTATTCACATTTATATTGAGATATTTTTTTAAAGTTCTCAAATGACCTACAATATTAAGGTTTTACTTTTTCAAAACTTTATTCAAGAAGTAAATAAAACTATTATATTAGAACATTTAAAGAAATTAACCTTTTATTCATATAAACATCTCTTGCCTTTTTAATCCTGGCAATTTTCTTACCGTACTGAAGTGTCACTACACTTTCATTCGCTCCTATAATATGGAGGAAAATTAAATATTTGTCATTACCTATAATATATGTCTCTGCCTACCTATAGTCGCCAGAGCTAAGTTTTTCAACATTGTCTAGGTGTTTCTTTGTAGAATAGGTCTTTTTTCAAACATTTTAACTATATACGACCCGCAGCTTAGCACACGCCGCAGATAGTGCAAAGAAAAAGGGGGTGGGGACGAAGGGACACAAACTACAGCACGAAGAAATAAGAAAAGTCGGAATTATTTAGAACAAATAGTGCATTGAAATTCTTCTGCGGAATCCGTTCGTTCATTGGAGTGTGTTTTGAAATGCGGTTGCACATGTTTATCAGGAAGAGGATAGTTGAATTGTGACGTCACATCATTGTGATCAGGTGGCTGCGAAATGTGTGTGGACATACCGACGTTATCAATAGATGGCACCAGAAAGTCATCACGTTTTAGAGGCAATAGAACTTCGTAATGGCCATGATCGGAAAGACCGGTAAAGAGGAGATATATAGACAAATGTTGACCGGCATTGTATATTCAAGTAGAGGTATGAGGACGTTCTCGGAAGTAAATGATGATACTGGTGGGAAGTATTTCGGACATCCCGACCATTTCTGCCTCGCCATCAGATGTTCCTGCACTTTCATGTACTAAGCGTATTGTTGAGGAAAGTGTATGACTACTGTTACATCACTGAAAACAACAGAGAGCACGTCGCCGAAGTTATCCCAATGTTGAGAAACGAAGTTTACAGCCATGTTGTAAAGTCATGTTCGCAAAGAAAGGGGGAAAAGAACGGGCGAAAACATAATTCGTTTTTAAAAAATTTAAAAAATAATATTTCCACTGGGTCTTGAACCCAGGACCTCCCGCGTATTAGGCGGATGTGATAACCACTACACTACGGAAACACATGTTAACAGGGAAAGGAACACCGCAAGAAAACAAAAGCAGCATTGTTGGTTTATATCTACCCCCTGCCCCATTTTTGGTTTCCACTTTTGCTGTGATTGGTCGACCCCCAGTGAGGGTCATTCATCATGCTCATTTGCACATACTCGCGTTGGTGATTTATGTATATAGATAATAATTTTGCAAATACATAGATACATAAAATGTAAAAGTGCCGGTGCATTTTGTGGGCGACGCTGGCAGAATATTCAATTTTAAGCCACGACCGATATGATGATAAAAGTTTTTTAATTAAAGTTTCGTCGTCTCTGATCTATAGTAACCTCTTTTATTTATAACGCTGTATACCCGGGATTTGACTTCATGGAGGAAACAAAACAAATCTATTTGTATGTTTTATTTCCAGGACTCTTCTACGTTGTTTCTCAATTGTTTTAGTGTTTCTTTAATTGTTTCTATAAAATTATTTTTCATATGTGCAATATGTATTTTTGTGTGTGTTTGTCTTGCAACATTTTGACCGTCCAAATCTGTAATAAAAAAATATCTGAAAACTTTACTACACTGAATTGAATTTTGGATTGACCCGTTTTTTATTGTTGCATGTCACTGTCTATTAGCAGATTTTTATGTTTTTTGTTGTTGCATGTCACTGTCTATTAGCACATTTTTATGCACGTAGTATATTGTGACTAGGGGAGCGTTTGTAATCCAAATGAATGTTTTTTTCTTTTTTGTATTGCTGGAGTGAGTGTTACACTGGTAACTATATTTTTTTAAAAATCATTATTCAACAAAATCTTTTTAAAAATTTATTCCTTTATTTAAAAAATTCTAATATGTAAGACATTTTTGTAAATATATTTTTTTAACTCGTAAATTATAAATATATTTCAAGGGTGTGAAACATTAGTATATCAGTGTACAGTGAAGAGAAGAGTTATTATACTTTACGATCCCAAGACAGAGTGGAATGAATTTCTAAAAAGAGAAACTTTGTAGTTGAGAAGTTCACGCGTTGACGGATGTAAAAATAGTCCACTTAGATCCCGAGTGACAAACAAAATCTTATTGTCAGCATTGTGAACGTTTCTGTAAGGGGTCCTCCATAACATACGTCACGCTGTTTTTGACCATTTTTAACTGCTCCCCTGTCACAAACTGTCACAGATCTTTGACACTTTAAAGTACGTCACACGTTCGATGAAAAAACATGTTTTATTAACAAAATAATTTGAATTTTATATAAAAACACCGTGACATCACACATGGCCCGGAAACCCCCCCCCCATCTCCCCTGTCACAAACTGTCACACTTTCTTACATCCCCTCCCCCCTCTGGAGCGTGACGACTTTATGGACTGCCCCTAATTAGTTTTAACATAAAGAGACAAAGTGTGTGTATAAAAATGTTTATTTAAGGAATTCTCTCTACTTGTACTTCAAGAAATTTATTTTATTTATTTTTTATTGTTAAAACTCTGTATAAAGAACTACCTGGACTTGCCTGGCGTGATTCAGTATTCTGTTTAAAAGTTTTGACAAAGTCAGTTATCAGGAAGTTTTTGTCTACATGAATAAATATAGGGGTAAGTGGTTAGCATTGGGTAAAATAGAATATTAAAAAAGCAAAATTCAATGTTTATTGTTAACAGCTTTCTATTATTTAATACTTCTTAAATGGATTCTCTTAAAAGTAGCAAGTTATTGTATGTACAAGCATTTAAGTTAAAGGTTAAACAGAGAAAGAAACAGTTTCTAGACGAAACAATAGCAGCAATAAGTGTTACTGATAGGAATGGTTTGTTTGTGGTGTATTTGACATTTCATGAATTGTTTACATTTCTGCTTACTCTAATAATAAACACGTTATTATAGTTGAAGTTTCAATAAAATATTTATATGATTCTGTTTCACTATTGTATGAAGTTATCACAATATGTACACACACCGTTTTTTGGGTTAAATTGCCTATTATTGTAATAAAGAAACAATGATATATATTTATAGCGACATACATACAAACTTAAAAATTCATCTTTAGGTATGCACATATACAATTAGCTTTTTTAGATATGCACTTACATAATCTGTTTCAGATATGCACTTACATAATCAGCTTTAGATATTCACGTGCATAGTAAAAATGTACATACTATTAGAAATAATTATAGGATTCACTACGATTGAATACTGAAACAATTTTTTTATTTTTTTAAATTATTTTTTTGGGGGGAGGGTGGTCGGATTAAGGGGTTGAGGTCTCATTGTTATTTTAGTAGATAGTTAGATTATATGTAACATAGAAACAATAAAAGACTAAGTACAAATGAACAGTATATGGTAAAAAGATAAAAAAATAAAGGCAATAGTATAATAATTACACAATGAAATATAATGGTTATATTTTTTTAGTTGTATGTTTCAAGAATAAAACAATGTCAATTTGTGATTTAAATGATTATTTATAGATAACGGGAGTTTATTGGTAATTTATGGATCATAAAATGTGCACACTTTTTTTCAAATTTATTTCTTAGAAAATCTTCATGTCGTTAACGTTGGTCGTCTTGTTGCGTCATTTTTCAAAGTACGCTAGTGTTGTGGTGTCTTTTTTCAATTAAGAAGTTAGTATCTAAATATGTTTTATAATTTCAAGAGGTGGATGATACTATCAAGTTTAATTTATTTCAAAACTGTATTATAAAGTTAGAGTCGTGGGATTATGACATAAATTGGAACATTAAAATTTTGTTATTGTCCCCTAATTTAGGAGCGAATAAAAGTGGAGTGTCACTCATAATGCACGTACAATCACAAGAGACGCAGTAACCAGGTTTGTATTTAAAAACAAATACATTTCTTTAATTGTTCTAATTACTTAGTTTTCAGTTTCGGAAAATAACGATATAAAAATTTTCAAACGATGACTTAATAGCTTTAAATCATGTTTTCAATAAACCTCTAAACACCTAAATTATGTGAATGACATTAGCAAGTCTTATTAATTTAACTCTTCGCATATTATAAACTGATTAAAAATTTAAACAAAAATGAACAATTGTTTCCCTTCATTTAATGCATTATTTAGGTGTATATACATTTTTAAAAAATGATAACGGAATGCATTAATTCATCTATACCCAGGTGGTTTCCGACTTTTCTATTAAGGGAGAAACATTAAAAATTTAATTCCTAAACAATATCCTTAGAATAGTAACATTCAGATCATAGAAGTTTACATATATAGTGTACCAATAACACAGCCTACAGATTAACAAGGCATATGTCCCTTTACATCGCTTTCACGTGACCAACAACGTCACTGCACTTATCAGTCAGTGGACATGCCAGGCTCCAGCGGTACTTGGCTACCCCATCCCCCCACACAAAACTGGCCAGGTTGGAAGAAAAACTGTTATAATGCCAGAAAGGCTGCAAGGGTGACATAACTATTTTTTATGATTGACAAGTTCGAATCGTTCTAAACGTCGGAAAAATATAGATGTCTTAATTTTGGACCGATGATATTAAAACTCTATCTTTGTCATCAAGGTGTCTGCCC
>CALYLW010001547.1:0-79187 GCA_944989445.1 Ampullaceana balthica
CTCTGCCTGGCACTTACATGATAGTAGGAGACATTGGACCATGCCAACACTCTGCCTGGCACTTACATGATAGTAGGAGACATTGGACCATGCCAACACTCTGCCTGGCACTTACATGATAGTAGGAGACATTGGACCATGCCAACACTCTGCCTGGCACTTACATGATAGTAGGAGACATTGGACCATGCCAACACTCTGCCTGGCACTTACATGATAGTAGGAGACATTGGACCATGCCAACACTCTGCCTGGCACTTACATGATAGTAGGAGACATTGGACCATGCCAACACTCTGCCTGGCACTTACATGATAGTAGGAGACATTGGACCATGCCAACACTCTGCCTGGCACTTACATGATAGTAGGAGACATTGGACCATGCCAACACTCTGCCTGGCACTTACATGATAGTAGGAGACATTGGACCATGCCAACACTCTGCCTGGCACTTACATGATAGTAGGAGACATTGGACCATGCCAACACTCTGCCTGGCACTTACATGATAGTAGGAGACATTGGACCATGCCAACACTCTGCCTGGCACTTACATGATAGTAGGAGACATTGGACCATGCCAACACTCTGCCTGGCACTTACATGATAGTAGGAGACATTGGACCATGCCAACACTCTGCCTGGCACTTACATGATAGTAGGAGACATTGGACCATGCCAACACTCTGCCTGGCACTTACATGATAGTAGGAGACATTGGACCATGCCAACACTCTGCCTGGCACTTACATGATAGTAGGAGACATTGGACCATGCCAACACTCTGCCTGGCACTTACATGATAGTAGGAGACATTGGACCATGCCAACACTCTGCCTGGCACTTACATGATAGTAGGAGACATTGGACCATGCCAACACTCTGCCTGGCACTTACATGATAGTAGGAGACATTGGACCATGCCAACACTCTGCCTGGCACTTACATGATAGTAGGAGACATTGGACCATGCCAACACTCTGCCTGGCACTTACATGATAGTAGGAGACATTGGACCATGCCAACACTCTGCCTGGCACTTACATGATAGTAGGAGACATTGGACCATGCCAACACTCTGCCTGGCACTTACATGATAGTAGGAGACATTGGACCATGCCAACACTCTGCCTGGCACTTACATGATAGTAGGAGACATTGGACCATGCCAACACTCTGCCTGGCACTTACATGATAGTAGGAGACATTGGACCATGCCAACACTCTGCCTGGCACTTACATGATAGTAGGAGACATTGGACCATGCCAACACTCTGCCTGGCACTTACATGATAGTAGGAGACATTGGACCATGCCAACACTCTGCCTGGCACTTACATGATAGTAGGAGACATTGGACCATGCCAACACTCTGCCTGGCACTTACATGATAGTAGGAGACATTGGACCATGCCAACACTCTGCCTGGCACTTACATGATAGTAGGAGACATTGGACCATGCCAACACTCTGCCTGGCACTTACATGATAGTAGGAGACATTGGACCATGCCAACACTCTGCCTGGCACTTACATGATAGTAGGAGACATTGGACCATGCCAACACTCTGCCTGGCACTTACATGATAGTAGGAGACATTGGACCATGCCAACACTCTGCCTGGCACTTACATGATAGTAGGAGACATTGGACCATGCCAACACTCTGCCTGGCACTTACATGATAGTAGGAGACATTGGACCATGCCAACACTCTGCCTGGCACTTACATGATAGTAGGAGACATTGGACCATGCCAACACTCTGCCTGGCACTTACATGATAGTAGGAGACATTGGACCATGCCAACACTCTGCCTGGCACTTACATGATAGTAGGAGACATTGGACCATGCCAACACTCTGCCTGGCACTTACATGATAGTAGGAGACATTGGACCATGCCAACACTCTGCCTGGCACTTACATGATAGTAGGAGACATTGGACCATGCCAACACTCTGCCTGGCACTTACATGATAGTAGGAGACATTGGACCATGCCAACACTCTGCCTGGCACTTACATGATAGTAGGAGACATTGGACCATGCCAACACTCTGCCTGGCACTTACATGATAGTAGGAGACATTGGACCATGCCAACACTCTGCCTGGCACTTACATGATAGTAGGAGACATTGGACCATGCCAACACTCTGCCTGGCACTTACATGATAGTAGGAGACATTGGACCATGCCAACACTCTGCCTGGCACTTACATGATAGTAGGAGACATTGGACCATGCCAACACTCTGCCTGGCACTTACATGATAGTAGGAGACATTGGACCATGCCAACACTCTGCCTGGCACTTACATGATAGTAGGAGACATTGGACCATGCCAACACTCTGCCTGGCACTTACATGATAGTAGGAGACATTGGACCATGCCAACACTCTGCCTGGCACTTACATGATAGTAGGAGACATTGGACCATGCCAACACTCTGCCTGGCACTTACATGATAGTAGGAGACATTGGACCATGCCAACACTCTGCCTGGCACTTACATGATAGTAGGAGACATTGGACCATGCCAACACTCTGCCTGGCACTTACATGATAGTAGGAGACATTGGACCATGCCAACACTCTGCCTGGCACTTACATGATAGTAGGAGACATTGGACCATGCCAACACTCTGCCTGGCACTTACATGATAGTAGGAGACATTGGACCATGCCAACACTCTGCCTGGCACTTACATGATAGTAGGAGACATTGGACCATGCCAACACTCTGCCTGGCACTTACATGATAGTAGGAGACATTGGACCATGCCAACACTCTGCCTGGCACTTACATGATAGTAGGAGACATTGGACCATGCCAACACTCTGCCTGGCACTTACATGATAGTAGGAGACATTGGACCATGCCAACACTCTGCCTGGCACTTACATGATAGTAGGAGACATTGGACCATGCCAACACTCTGCCTGGCACTTACATGATAGTAGGAGACATTGGACCATGCCAACACTCTGCCTGGCACTTACATGATAGTAGGAGACATTGGACCATGCCAACACTCTGCCTGGCACTTACATGATAGTAGGAGACATTGGACCATGCCAACACTCTGCCTGGCACTTACATGATAGTAGGAGACATTGGACCATGCCAACACTCTGCCTGGCACTTACATGATAGTAGGAGACATTGGACCATGCCAACACTCTGCCTGGCACTTACATGATAGTAGGAGACATTGGACCATGCCAACACTCTGCCTGGCACTTACATGATAGTAGGAGACATTGGACCATGCCAACACTCTGCCTGGCACTTACATGATAGTAGGAGACATTGGACCATGCCAACACTCTGCCTGGCACTTACATGATAGTAGGAGACATTGGACCATGCCAACACTCTGCCTGGCACTTACATGATAGTAGGAGACATTGGACCATGCCAACACTCTGCCTGGCACTTACATGATAGTAGGAGACATTGGACCATGCCAACACTCTGCCTGGCACTTACATGATAGTAGGAGACATTGGACCATGCCAACACTCTGCCTGGCACTTACATGATAGTAGGAGACATTGGACCATGCCAACACTCTGCCTGGCACTTACATGATAGTAGGAGACATTGGACCATGCCAACACTCTGCCTGGCACTTACATGATAGTAGGAGACATTGGACCATGCCAACACTCTGCCTGGCACTTACATGTACAGCTGCACCTTGGACTGATAGTGGAGACATTGGACCATGCCAACACTCTGCCTGGCACTTACATGATAGTAGGAGACATTGGACCATGCCAACACTCTGCCTGGCACTTACATGATAGTAGGAGACATTGGACCATGCCAACACTCTGCCTGGCACTTACATGATAGTAGGAGACATTGGACCATGCCAACACTCTGCCTGGCACTTACATGATAGTAGGAGACATTGGACCATGCCAACACTCTGCCTGGCACTTACATGATAGTAGGAGACATTGGACCATGCCAACACTCTGCCTGGCACTTACATGATAGTAGGAGACATTGGACCATGCCAACACTCTGTCTGGCACTTACATGATAGTAGGAGACATTGGACCATGCCAACACTCTGCCTGGCACTTACATGATAGCTCGTAGACAGTGGACCATGCCCAACTCTCTGCCTGCCGTACATGATAGTATGGAGACAGTGATCCATGCAACACTCTGACCTGGCACTTACATAGGAGATAGGAGTCATTGGACCAGCCAACACTCATTCTGCCGGCTTCTTTCCATGATAAGCGGAGCGCGACATGCACCACGCCACCTCACTCTCGCCTGGCACTCACTGGACTCTCACCCTATACTCTACATCGATCAGTAGCCCGAGCGTACATTGAAACAAACTATGACGCTAACACATCATGCTGTCTACGTCTCAACCAATCATACATGCATAGTAGCAGCGATCATCGCAGACCATAGCAGACCACGCTCGCTGCACTACGAACACCTCACACATGATACGTAGCGAGCTACATGAGACACTATGCCAACCACTCATGCACTAGGCACTTACATAGATAGTATGAGTCGCGACTCTGGACATGCCAACACTTCTGCCTAGGACACTTACATAGATTGAAGGATAGAGACATGTGCCATGCCAACACTCTGCCTGCGCACTTCCATATGATCAGTAAATGGTAGACATTGGACCAGGCAACCACTCTGCCTGCACTACATATAGTATAGTGCGCATCAGACATATGCTGAGACATAGCCAACCCACTCGACTCGGCACTTACATCATGATTAAACGTAGGAGACGATTAGAAAGACCATTGCAACACTCCTGCTAGGCACTTACATGATAGTACGGGACAGACATTAGGACATGCCAAGCACGATTAGCTCTGTGAAAATCAACTGCTGACACTTACATGATAGTAGGTAAGATCATCTGTGGTAAACATCCTATAAGCGCATAACACTCCGCGCCTCGCACTTTACATGATAGTAGGAGACTGTGGTACCGCATGCCAACACTCCATGCCTGGCACTTACATGATAGTAGGACAGACATTGGACTCCATCCGCAACACGACTGTCTCGTGACACTCACCATGACACCACAGCAGAATTGACCTGATAGCTCACAGGGATACTCCTAGCCTGGACGTGACATCATGCAGCATCGACATCGATCATCGTCTACAGCTCTGCCGGCACACTTACAGTGATAGAGGAGTACATTGGACCATGCAAGCTACATCTTGCGTGCACTATACATGATTAGTCGGAAAGGCATTGCACATATGGACCAGCAACTCTGCCCTTGGCCGCCCCTGGACACTATGACATGTTAGTAGGAGACATGGACCACATCAGACCAACACGCTGCTGAAACACTTAGTACAGCTGATGGTAGGAGACTGACCATGCCACACTCGTGCTGGCATCTTACATGATAGGAGTGACATATGGACCATGCTCACACTATCCTGCTGAGCGCATCTACCATGATAGTGAGAGAGACATGGCAACCATGCAACACTCTGCCTGGCACTGAGTCCAATAGTATGAAGACATTGTCGAGACATGGCCACACTACTTGAGGCGATGGCTACTTACGATAGCATAGTACGACAGACATTGACCATAGCCAACACTCTGCCTGCACCACTACTGCTAGAGAGCACATTGACTGCCAACACTCTGCCTGGCTCTGTACATGATATTAGTAGACATTGCACCAGATCAGCAACACGCTGCCTGGCACTTACATGATAGTACGGAGACATTGTACATGCACACTACTCTGCTGGCACTTACATGATAGTAGGAGACATGGACCATCCAACCGCTCACTGTCTGGCACTTACATGATAGATGAGAGAGAGACCATTGGTAAACCATGCAACACTCCATGCCGGGCACGTACATGATACGATATGCCAGTGCGCATCAATAGACATTGGTACCAGGCCAACATCTCTGCCTCGCCACTTACAGTGATAGTAGGAGACATATTGGAGCATGGCCACACTGAACCTTAAACTGCCTGGCAATTCTCTATCATGATCAGTAGGGACAGACATGACCATGCCAACTACTCTGCCTGGCACTTACATGATAGTAGGAGAACATTGAGCCATCTGCCAACACATCTGCCTGGCACTATACATGATATGAGGAGACATTGGACCATGCGCCTACACTCTGCCTGGCCACTTACATGGAAGTTTTGTCAGGGAGTACACTAAGGCAAGACAATGCCAACCATACTCTAGCAGACTCTTGGCTCATTACATGATAGTAGCAGACATTGGACATCCAACACTCTGTCATGGCACTTACTGATAGCTAGTGAGACATTGCAACCATGCCAACACTCTGCCATGGCACTTCATCGTATTGAGGAGACATTGACAACACAATAGCAACAATCACACATGACTATGTCTCACACTTTACATGGAATAGAGGATGACATATGGAACCAATGCTAACACTAAACTCCGCGCTGGCACGGTATACTATAGATAGAGTAGTGACAGACATATGCAAACCACAACCCATGCTACAACTCTGCTCGGCACAAAATACATGATATTAAGAGAAATGGACATTTGCGACCATGCAACTACTCTGCAATGGCACATTACAATGATTAGTAAAAGGAGACGACTTTGGCACTGCACGATCCGCAAACACATCTTGGTCTGCACTATACATTAGATAGTAAGGAACGTACCATTTTGACAGCCGATGCCAACAACTCTAGTCGTGCACATTAGCATGATATAGGCTAGACGCATTTGACCGATAGCAACACTCTAGCACTGCTGGCACTATACATGATAGTATTGAGACATATTAGGACCATGCAAAACACTCTTGCTGGGCACTTACAATGAATAGTACGGAAAGACATTGACCATGCCAACCAACTCGCCTGGCACTTACATGATAGTAGGAGACTTGACCATTCGCCAAACTACTCCTGTCCTGGCATCTTACATTGATAGTAGGCCAAGACATTAGGCTAGACCATTCAGCCAACAAACTACATAACTGCCTGGCACTTACATGATATAGGAAGACCAATTGCAACCCAGTGCCAACGCTACTATGCCTGCGCACTAATCACTATCTATAAGTACCGGGAAGTACAATTGCAACATGCACCACTCCTGCCAATGCTGCACTTACATCTGATACGTACAAGCAGACCATTGAACACCTCATGCGCATACACGTACTGCCTCTAGCAGCTTACTAAATGATACGTTAGGAACGCGTAGACATTGGACGGCATCATGCAACACTGCTGCCTCTGGTCACCTCGTTACTAACTGATATATGTAGGAGACAGTGGACTCATAGCACAACACTCTGCTCTGCACGTACAATGACTACAGTCTAGGAGACATGTGCTGAGTCCATAGCCACACTCTAGACCTGCTACGTACACCGATACTATGAGAGTAGGAGACATGCACATCGCCACACTGCTGCCTGAGCAGCTTACAATTGATAGTAAGACAGACAATTGGACCAGCCAACACACTCTGCCCTTGCACTTACATGAGAGTAGGAGAACATTGCACATGCCAAACGACTCTGCGCCCTCCTTGGCACTTACATGATAGTAGGAAGACATTGGCACGACATGCCAACACTCTGTCTGGCACTTTACATGATAAGTAGAGAACATTGGTACATGCCACACGCTGCTCGGCACTTACATGATAGTATGGAGACATTGGACCCAATGCCACACTCTGCGGCCACTATTACCATGAACTAATAGTAGACATGGACCATGGCCAACACTCTAGCCTGGCACATTACATGATAAGTAGAGACATTGGAACCCATGCCAACTCACTCTGCCTGCTGAGGGTGGGGGGGGGGGGGGGTCCTGGATTTGTAACTTTTTATCCTATTACAATTTGATAGTACATGGCCATTAGTACATGTGGGACCAACCGCGCAACACTCTGTCCACAAGCAGCACATATATTACATGATGAGGTATGGTGACATCTGGACATGCCAACCACCTCTGACTGCTGGCACTTACCATGATACGTGTTAAGGAGACATTGACCAATAAGCCAACACTCTGCCTAATGGCTATCTTACAGATAAGTAGGAAAACATTGACCATGCCAACACTCTGCCTCGGCAGCTTTCTACAAGTGGATAGTACCAAGGCAGGAGATGGGGGGGGGGGGGGGGGGGGGTGGATGGAACATTGGATCCATCAACACTCTGCTGCCTTACAATATTAGTTCGGGAGAACATGGACCAATCGCAAAACATCTGCATTAGCAGCTTACAGATAAGTCAGCAGAACATTGGATAGCCATCCAACCACTTCTGTCTATTGGCAGTCATTACAAGATTATCGTTCGGACTGAACATGTGGACATGCTTACACTACTGCTCAATGGCAGGCCATTACAAAGATACATAGAAATAGAAACATGGCAAACCAAGCCCAAACAAACATCTGACCTGCACTTACATTGATAGTGAAACGAGACATTGCAAGAAGCGCAGTGCCATACAAGACATCTGCTGCACTTACAGCGATAGTAGGAGACATTGACCACTGCCAACACTCGTCGCGGCACTACGATCAAAGATAGAAGGAGACAGTGCATACCAATGCCAACCAGACTATCTGCCTAGCACAACTTACTATAGATTAGTACATAGGACAAAGGCATCCAACACTCTACCTGGCACTACAATCTACTAGCCTGAGACACTGATACATGCCATCACTCTGTCTGGCACTTACGATGCTAGTAGGACGTACATTTGCACCATGCAACGTAACTCTGCCTGCACTTACATGATAACGTGCATTGGTAGACATGAGCACTCAGACCCATGGCCAACACTCTACCTGGCACTGATACATGATAGTCGAGGAGACATCTGGCACATGCCAACTCAACTCTGTCTGCACTTACATGATAGTAGGAGACATTGGACCATGCCAACACTACAGCTACTGCCTGGCACTTACATGATAGTAGGAGACATTGGACCATGCCAACACTCTGCCTGGCACTTACATGATAGTAGGAGACATTGGACCATGCCAACACTCTGTCTGGCACTTACATGATAGTAGGAGACATTGGACCATGCCAACACTCTGCCTGGCACTTACATGATAGTAGGAGACATTGGACCATGCCAACACTCTGCCTGGCACTTACATGATAGTAGGAGACATTGGACCATGCCAACACTCTGCCTGGCACTTACATGATAGTAGGAGACATTGGACCATGCCAACACTCTGCCTGGCACTTACATGATAGTAGGAGACATTGGACCATGCCAACACTCTGCCTGGCACTTACATGATAGTAGGAGACATTGGACCATGCCAACACTCTGCCTGGCACTTACATGATAGTAGGAGACATTGGACCATGCCAACACTCTGCCTGGCACTTACATGATAGTAGGAGACATTGGACCATGCCAACACTCTGCCTGGCACTTACATGATAGTAGGAGACATTGGACCATGCCAACACTCTGCCTGGCACTTACATGATAGTAGGAGACATTGGACCATGCCAACACTCTGCCTGGCACTTACATGATAGTAGGAGACATTGGACCATGCCAACACTCTGCCTGGCACTTACATGATAGTAGGAGACATTGGACCATGCCAACACTCTGCCTGGCACTTACATGATAGTAGGAGACATTGGACCATGCCAACACTCTGCCTGGCACTTACATGATAGTAGGAGACATTGGACCATGCCAACACTCTGCCTGGCACTTACATGATAGTAGGAGACATTGGACCATGCCAACACTCTGCCTGGCACTTACATGATAGTAGGAGACATTGGACCATGCCAACACTCTGCCTGGCACTTACATGATAGTAGGAGACATTGGACCATGCCAACACTCTGCCTGGCACTTACATGATAGTAGGAGACATTGGACCATGCCAACACTCTGCCTGGCACTTACATGATAGTAGGAGACATTGGACCATGCCAACACTCTGCCTGGCACTTACATGATAGTAGGAGACATTGGACCATGCCAACACTCTGCCTGGCACTTACATGATAGTAGGAGACATTGGACCATGCCAACACTCTGCCTGGCACTTACATGATAGTAGGAGACATTGGACCATGCCAACACTCTGCCTGGCACTTACATGATAGTAGGAGACATTGGACCATGCCAACACCTCCTACTGACTCTGACCTGGCACTTACATGATAGTAGGAGACATTGAACCATGCCAACACTCTGTCTGGCACTTACATGATAGTAGGAGACATTGGACCATGCCAACACTCTGCCTGGCACTTACATGATAGTAGGAGACATTGGACCATGCCAACACTCTGCCTGGCACTTACATGATAGTAGGAGACATTGGACCATGCCAACACTCTGCCTGGCACTTACATGATAGTAGGAGACATTGGACCATGCCAACACTCTGCCTGGCACTTACATGATAGTAGGAGACATTGGACCATGCCAACACTCTGCCTGGCACTTACATGATAGTAGGAGACATTGGACCATGCCAACACTCTGCCTGGCACTTACATGATAGTAGGAGACATTGGACCATGCCAACACTCTGCCTGGCACTTACATGATAGTAGGAGACATTGGACCATGCCAACACTCTGCCTGGCACTTACATGAGTAGGGACTTGACCATGCACCCCTGGCACTATGTAGGAGACATTGGACCATGCCAACACTCTGCCTGGCACTTACATGATAGTAGGAGACATTGGACCATGCCAACACTCTGCCTGGCACTTACATGATAGTAGGAGACATTGGACCATGCCAACACTCTGCCTGGCACTTACATGATAGTAGGAGACATTGGACCATGCCAACACTCTGCCTGGCACTTACATGATAGTAGGAGACATTGGACCATGCCAACACTCTGCCTGGCACTTACATGATAGTAGGAGACATTGGACCATGCCAACACTCTGCCTGGCACTTACATGATAGTAGGAGACATTGGACCATGCCAACACTCTGCCTGGCACTTACATGATAGTAGGAGACATTGGACCATGCCAACACTCTGCCTGGCACTTACATGATAGTAGGAGACATTGGACCATGCCAACACTCTGCCTGGCACTTACATGATAGTAGGAGACATGTACATTCATTATGATCAACCGCAGAATCCCATGACAGCCAAGATGGTCAAGCTTGTGGATTTATTCAACATTGATCAAATGATTGATAAACCTACCCATAATAGAGGACATGTAATTGATTGGGTATTGCACAGACCTGACGATTGCCTTGTCAAATCCGCAATCGTAACAGAAGAGCTGTCCTCAGATCACTTTTGTGTTCTTTGTGAACTTGGGGTGATTGCCCCCCCCCTCCTCCCACAAAATTCCGGGACCTTCGCAATCTGCGTGCCATGAACCGCGACGCCTTCCGGCAAGATTTAAGTGTGGCCGTGTCCCCTGACCTCTGCCCCACTTTGCATAAACTGAATAGTACACTACTCTCTGTGCTGGACTTACATGCCCCTGTCACCCGCCACAATGTCAAGTCAACACGGTCAGCTCCGTGGTATTCAACAATAAGGGAAGATCTTCGACGCGCCAAGAAAGCTCGACGTATAGCAGAAAAGACTTGGTTGAAGTCGAGACTTGTCGTCAATAAGCAAATTTATTCCGCTGCCAAGCGATGTGTTACTAATATTGTACATCAAGCAAAAACATCATATTTTAATAATAAAGTAATCACAAGTATTACTAGTAGGCAGCTATTTAATGTATGTAATAACCTCAGAGGGAGTGGTAAAGCTATGGTCCTTCCCTCTGTGTATCCCCTGCATCAGCAGCCAGATATATTTTGTAACCTTTTTATCAACAAAATTGCTAAAATTCGTGAGGAACTTGACAGAACGTTGTTGCCACCACATGATTTATCTCCTTCTTTTGCTGTGAGGTCAAGGTTTGACATGTTCCAGCCTGTTACGGAAAATGAGGTCAAAAGTATTATTCTAAAATCTAAGCCAACGTCCTGCTCTCTTGATCCCATCCCCACTCCACTATTGGTTGAGTCATTAGATCTCTTACTCCCAACAGTAACAAATATAGTTAATGAAAGTCTAAAATCTGGCACCTTTCCTTCATTATGTAAATCTGCTATTATAAAACCCTTGCTGAAAAAACAAGTGTTAGACCAAAACAATTTAAACAACTATCGACCTGTGTCTAATATTTCATTTTTGTCGAAAGTCATTGAAAAACTAGTCTTAAAACAACTTTTTGCTTATCTAAATGACCACACTCTTCTAAGTCCCAATCAGTCGGCCTACAGACCTTCTCACAGCACAGAGACCACCCTGTTAAAGGTAACAAATGACCTCCTACTCGCACTGGACAGTGGGAAAATTTCTATATTGGTCCTCTTAGATCTTAGTGCAGCCTTTGACACTGTCGACCATCAAACACTGCTGAAAACCCTGCAAAATTATTTTGGAATTTCTGGCTCAGTTCTGGCTTGGTTTCAATCATACTTATCTAACAGATCACAGGTAGTATCAGTAGATGGCTGTATCTCTCACAAAGCTGACTTGCTTTATGGTGTGCCTCAGGGCTCTGTTTTGGGTCCGGTACTTTTTGTGCTGTATACAAGGCCACTACTTCTACTGCTCGAAAAGCATTCAGTTAAAAGCCAATCATTTGCAGATGATACTCAGCTATATACTCACACAGATCCCTCTAATTTGGACTCCGCTGTCCAATTGATGCAAGAGTGCATTGATGAGGTAAAGTCTTGGATGACGTTCAGCAAACTCAAGCTGAATGATGACAAGACTGAAGCACTTCTATTTTGCAACAATAAATCACGCAGTACTTTGTCTCTTCCGAAGTCAATTCACGTAGCCAGTTCGGATATTCTGTTCACAACATCGACTAGGAATCTTGGCTACATTATTTCTGACAACATGTCTATTAACAACTTCATCAATCACATCTGTCGCTCTGCCTACACTGCCATTCGTCAGATCAGCTCAATCCGTCATTACTTAACAGTTAGTGCAACAAAAACTCTAGTCTGTGCTCTTGTACTAGCTCGTATGGATTACTGCAATTCTCTTCTGTCAGGTGCGCCAAAACAATGCATTGAAAAACTACAGAAAGTTCAAAATTCAGCTGCCAGACTGGTGCTCAAGGCAAAAAAACATGACCATGTTACTCCACTTCTTCACTCACTTCATTGGCTGCCTATACAAGCCCGTATTGATTACAAACTGGCCGTTCTCTGTCACAACTTCTTTTCGGACTCATGCCCATCGTATCTTACTGAACTTTTGTCGGTCTACTCACCCACTCGCCAGCTACGATCTTCTGCAGACACACGCGTTCTCTCTGTTCCTACGACACGCACCAAAAC
This sequence comes from Ampullaceana balthica, assembly GCA_944989445.1. NCBI lineage: Eukaryota > Metazoa > Mollusca > Gastropoda > Lymnaeidae > Ampullaceana > Ampullaceana balthica. Next base: position 13,439 of record CALYLW010001547.1, read on the forward strand.
ATTTGGTGAAAGGTCGTTCTCTTTTTGTGCAGCCAAACAATGGAATTCTCTACCATTACACATACGTAGTATTCAAACAACCAAGTCCTTCAAGACTGCACTTAAGACACATCTTTTCAACATTTATTTTCAAAATTAATGAAACAACATTTCTTGTAAATGATTAACGTAGCTTATGTATAATGCACTGTAATTTTTGTGTTTGTTATGATATGAAAGTTAATTTAATATTTATAGGTATGTTATTTCTTTCATATAAAGCTCTGTGAGCCCAGTTCCTTACTGGGATACAGCGCTATATAAATAATCAATTTATTATTATTATTATCGAGGTTGTTGAAGTAAGAGCCACGTTTGTAATGTTCATGTTGTGCACGATGAAGCAGTAACATGATATGCGGGGTAAATTTTATGCAACCGAGCTTGCGTAATTCTGGTTTTATTTTGCATTAAAAGATACAATTTCATTTCATGTCATAGTCAGGTGGTCTGGGTATTAGAGTCGCCGACGTGTGTTTGGCGAAATCATCAATTATTATAGAAATTATGTAAATGAATTCCAACAGTCCATAACGTGTGCGAAATATGTAATTCCTATCTAATTTAGGTCTGTACTTCTCAAATATGAGATATGGGTCCATTGAATAGGAGCGGGTGTAAAAATGTCCAAGGACTCAGAAGAGATGGGGAAAGTAAACGCTATAGGATCGAGTCAGTTAGATGCTTTACGTAAAGGTTGATAAAAATCTTCATCGACTCGATCCGAGGAATTATATTTAAGTAACGAGAAACAAACCCCGTCCAAGGACGTTCCGTCAACGTTCGGTGGCATGTTGTAACTCCCCTCCAACAGCCGTCTCGACCTGCAAACATGTGAATCACGTCAAAAATACTATTCGTTATAGTTAAAATAAATAACTCGTAAAAACAGAGCTTTTGACTATAAATATAAATCCCAACGCGCATAACTCAAAACAGTCTTGGAAGAAATACTGCATAAAAAATAACTCGTTTTGAACGTCCGCGTAAACGTGTTCAATACGATTGTCTGTAGGAGTCATGTGTGTTCGAGGGACCAATCGCTATGGATGACCGGACAGAACATTGCCTTTTATTATATAGGAATTATTATATAGGATAACAGAAATGGGGAACAAGCAACAAGAACAACAACAATGAACAACAAAAGAAACAAACAAGACATAACATTTAAAATTCGTTAAAAATAAATTTTTGTTTTGTTTTTGAAAAAAAAACAAAACAACTCTTTATTAGGCTGGGCTAATATAAAATATCCAGTATCAGGGAGAGAGTGGGTGCAAAAAATACCAGTTTCTACGTGTTAAGACATTCAAAAGCCAGTATCAAGTGTTTGTGTTTTTTAAGCTGGTGGCAACAGCGCGTTTAAGTATTAAAAAGCTAGTGCGTATCTAGCTGTTAAATTATTCCATGACCAGTAACAACGGTGCATTAATGTATTCATAAGCCAGCATCAGTGCTTTTAAGTTATTCAATAACCAGTAACACACTGCGTTCGGGTATAAAATCTAGCACAATGCCGCGACTAAGGCCGCAACTAGTACAAAACGTAGCAGCTGACATATTTTGGATTTCAGCTCTCCTCTCTGGCGGTTGTCGCGGGGAAAGTTCCCGGGGCCCAGAAAGTAATCCGTTATTCCGGGAGAATAACGTGCGACATCGTCCCGCGGGAAGCGTGGCGCTATAGCGTCGAGGTGGCTTATTACTTAAACATTTACTTCCAAGGTGTTGGGTCGAAACTTGTCCATAACGTCAAGTGTTTTCTGGCGGGTGTGAGGGGTGTGGGGGGGGGGAACTAATGAAAACGAGTTCAAATCTTTAAAAAAAACTTCTTTAATGGAAACTGGGTTTGTATTACGGCAGTTTCTCCAGAAACTTTGTTTTCAGGCTAGACTTTGCTGAGAGCGATACTTTCCAAGCTCTTGAATTACATGTATGGTGAGAGCGTCGTTTTAAGGCCAGATTTTGCTGTCTGTTGAGAATATTTTTTTTTCCTCATGGTGAGACTTTGCTATTGGAGGAGAATTATTTATCACGTCTGAATGTGCTATTTGTTAGGCCTTTTTAAAAAATGAAGCCTGACTTTGGACTTTGGCGAGAGTGTGTAATATTGCTCAAGTTTAGCTATATGGCCAGAATGTATTGTCTGCCCAGTCTATACAGAATTTAATGAATGTAGTGCTTGACAATGTTATATGTTGAGCAATGTTCCCCTCTAACTCTCAGGTTCGTTGGTCCTTGTGCAAAGAAAAAAAAACTCGTATGCAAAGTTGCACAGTATCCATTTTTCGTGCAATGTTTAACAAAAATTTGCTGTGCGGTAATTCAAAACTGCTGCGCGACGTCGGTGAGATATCTGCGTGGCCGCGCAGCCACGGAGCTTAAAGCGAACATTGACGGTGAGCCTTTTTTCAAATATCGAGACTCGCTTCAATGGGAGATTTAAATATCACTTTCACAGGTTTTCTTCTGCAGGAACCAGCTATTAGGTATTAATTTCTGCGTCTTTAAAACAATTACAAACTAACAAGTTTTTTTACCAGTATCGTAAAGCGTCTCCAAAAGCAAACGGGAATACGTCAGCCATATTATTGATTATTTAAACTGCTCCATTACGGGAAGGTATTTATTACATCATGGTAATTGAATTCAGACAAAAATCAGTTTCGTGTTTTTGAAAATAACAATGACTCATAAAAATAATTATTGATCACGAGCCGACTGCGCAAATTAAATAAAAATTGGAATCGAGATCAAATACTAAGCTAGTGAGTGAGAGAGGCAGTGAGTGAGTGAGTGAGTGAGTGAGTGAGTGAGTGAGTGAGTGAGTGAGTGAGTGAGTGAGAACGAATGGCTTATAGAGTGTATGAGTAGAAATGAAGGAAAGAGACAGAGAGAGAGAGAGAGAGAGACGACTGTGTTTTGAATGTACCTTGTTGGCCAAGATATAACTGTACGTCTAGCCCTAAGGCAACTGTACCTTAAGCACCAAGATATCTGTACCTTTAGCACCAAGATATCTGTACCTTAAGCACCAAGATATCTTTACCTTTAACATCAAGATATCTGTACCTTTAGCACCAAGATATCTGTACCTGTAGCACCAAGACAACTGTACCTTTAGCACCAAGACAACTGTACCTTTAGCACCAAGACTATTGTACCTTTAGCACCAAGATATCTGTACCTGAAGCTCTAAGACAACTGTACTTTAAGCACCAAGATATCTGTACCTTTAGCACCAAGATATCTGCACCTTTAGCACCAAAGTATCTGTACATTTAACACCAAGACAACTGTACCTTTAGCACCAAGATATCTGTACCTTTAGCACCAATGTATCTGTACCTTTAGCACCAAGACTACTGTACCGTTAGCACCAAAATATCTAAACCTTTAGCACCAAGACAACTGTACCAGAAGCACTAAGACAACTGTACCATGATCACCAAGAAGACCCCATCTTGAACTCAAAGGAACTGTACCATGCGCATGCGCATCAAGTACTGTTTGAGTAAAAGATGCATCATTTACAGTGTTCAACTACAGGTGATTGACACCCGGCAGGGCAGTGATACCGAGCCTCATCGTTACCCGATAGGAGAGCTCTCTCCGTGAATTCACCCCAATGTAAAGCCCTGTCGGTGTCTTGTTGCATCCAGTCAGCATTTGGTGTTTATTTGTGGTTATCCTAAATAGAAATGTCTGACAGCCGAGGGGGTGGGGGGGGGGAAAGTAAGGCTGAAGGGATAAAGGTTCAAGAAGTTACCAGCTTCCGCGGGTGCAGTTTGGCGCATTATATCTCCAAAATTTTAGCAAGATCACTTTGTGATGTTTTTTAAAACAAAAAAATCGGTGACGGGATCACCATTCTAAGGTACGAGCTACAGACCAACAGCTATTTAATTTTGAAAAGGTTTCTTAAAATCGTTTTGAAGACAGAAGGAACGCAACAACAACAACAACAACAACAAAAACATTCTTAGTCAGTGGTTCTCAAACGTTTTTCCCCCCAGCCTCATCCTACAACGGTGCCACAATCTCGAACCCAATCGTTAACATTTATAAATAATTCACCACGTGATATTAAAGATATTAAATCATGAAATGTTAAACGTTTAATATTTATTATTTGTTACATTTGCTGAAATAGGCTACAAATGAAAAAAACACGACAATTTAATTATTTCAGTTGAAATGTATCACATTTAATCAAGGTGTAACATAACAGTAACAGTAAGAACAATTTAAGCATAATCTTGAGAAATCTGTCTCTTTCTGGCTAATAATCTCTAAAAACGTTTAAAGCATTTACTTGGTATTAAAAACAAATGAATTGTTTTTTTTAAAAATGTTTGGATTTCAAATCTGATTAATCAAAATCTCCATCGACCGTGCACAAATTATTCATTTTAAAAGAAGCGGTCACGCCTCACTAAAATTAAATTCAATTTTCAATCAAAATTTAAAATTAAAAAATGATTTTTTCTCTCCTCTCAGAGAACACTTAAATCAATGTCAAAATAAATGTGGGGACTAAAAACGAAATTAAAACAAGCTTTAATCTTTTGTTAAACATATCTTCAATATGCCGTATTAAAATAAGCGTATGAAGTATTAATACACATCGTCTGTTTAAAACATAATCTGTGGTTTTACATAAAAATATCCTCTTACACTCGTACCAGATGATTGATTAAAAAAAATTGCATAGACTGCCCTGTATTGAGTTTGAATTTGAGTTGCGTTGCGTTTAAAAATTAGATATTGGTAAGAGAAAAATCACGCCGTTCAAACTGAAGTTAAACGTGCATAACTGTCTTGAGTGTCTTAGAAGAAGTCATCAACGCTACAAGCATTCGTTCACTTTTACACCCCAGTAAATGCTAGCCGTTTCCACTGCTTCGCTTTCAAGATGAGACAATGACGTTTAGCGTCGTCTACAGGTTAATTTAACCCCGTAGTTGAGGGCAATGTCAAGTTTAGGTAACAGATCTGGACGAAAAAGGACACAAATAAAAACAAAGTGGCTGAGCTAATGTTTTTTCTCCTGTTCCACTCTTCGTAGGCCAATAGGGCAGTTATCTTTAAGCATCGCTTGTGCAACATTTATTTAAAAAATAATACTTATTGGTGAACTTTTGTCGAATGTATTAACTGAGGAAACTGTTATATAATATTAACAAATCAAGTATATCGATTGTCGTGATACGAAGGGTTATCTTTTGCACACAAAAAATGTTTAAATAATATTTTGTGCTATACTGTACTTTATTGTTTACTTTTAAATCTAAAGTATTAATACAATTCTGAAACTACTACAGAACGAATATAATGTGTTAAAAAGATGAATTCACTTTAAGATGGCACTACGTGTTGAAATTAACTAGTGATACCCTTCAACAACGAGTCGAAAAAATCATATTTCCCCAAAATATACTATCTATATTTTTTACACCAAACAGGCTACCTTCATCTACCTTCATCTACACCAACCTAGCTGTCATGTTTTACACCAAATAATTGTTAGCATTTTACACTAACGTTCCAAATGTATTATTTTACACCAACACAGTTTAAAGTTGTACTCTGGTGCAGCTTAACTCTGCCCTGGCTAATGATACCACCCCTCCCCCCATCCTCTGTATAAGCACTGGGACGTCCAGGGTTTGATTACATTTCTTCATGAGCAACAATTAAGTGAGCAGAACACGCAAGTGATGATACAGCAGAAATGTGCGCACTTTGTAGCACTTTCCACGCAAGTGATAATACAGTAGAACTGTGCGCATTTTGTAGCACTTTCCAGCAAAACTGTGCGCACTTTGTAGCAATCTCCACGCAATGGATAATACAGCAGAACTGTGCGCACTTGGTAGCACTTTCCAAGCAAGAGATGATGATACAGCAGATATGTGCGCACTTTGTAGCACTTTCAAGGCAAGTTGATACAACAGCAGAAATGTGCGTATTTAGCAGCTTTTTCCTAACTAATTCTCCGTACAACCCTTACCGATGAGAAGTCGATCATGATGTGAGCGTTGAGCTTAAAAAAATATTTTCCACGTTGTGGTATTAGCAAAATAGTTGAGATCAAATCTATATACAATGTGGGACGTATCTATGTATTCAAAGCAAAACTGCTTGTAAAAATTTCACATCGTTATTGGGTAGCCCCTTGACCTGAAAACTCAAAGGCCCACAAAATGTTTAGTAGCCAGCTGCCCTACGGGCCCTGGGCGCCTTAACACTGGTTGATTCAGCCCTGCCCCCGCTTAGAGTCCCAACCCCTCTTTGATGTTTTGTGATGATCACAAGATAAAAAAAGAGACCCCTGACGCGATAGTTAATCGTCGCCTACTTTATCTGGGAAAATGACACATCGATGATGTAAAAAAAAAGAATTCAAGCGTATATTTGATATATTCGTGGAAACTCGTACGTAATAATATTAGGGCTGCGGAAATTAACTATTAATTAATCGATTGATCGTTAAATTTTTTTATTCGATTTACAATTAATTTGATAGATTAAAATGCGATTAAAAATTAAGAAAATATTTATATTTATTTTTCAATTTATTAATTATTTATATATATTTTTACTTACATACTTTTCCCTCGTATTATTATTATTTATTTAGACGTTCATACATAAACAAAAATGTTTTTCTTTCTTATTTCTTGCATAGCAGAACGAATTTGTTGTTTTACGTCACAAAATTTGGGAGCCATGGAATTACCGCGACCTAACCAATTTCACGAAATAATGAATTGCGACTAAACGGGATCTATATATGCGTTATAAAAATATATTTAATCAAAGTTAATCTATTATTCGATTTCATTTTTTCCGATTAATCGAACAAATCTTTTTTTTAATCAGTACCAGCCCTAAATAATATTGAAGTAAAAGTCAAATGTATAAGAAATGCATTTAAAAATTCATATGTAACAGATATTTAGCTGAAATTCATGTGTAACAGAGATTTACTTTACCGTAAAATGTACAAGAGATTTAGTTGAAAAGTCATACGTAACAGGTGTTTAGTTTAAAGTCATATTATGTAGCATAATAGATTAAGCAGAATGTCATACGTAACAGGTATTTAATCTAAAAGTCACATGTGGCAGAGATGTAGTTAAAAGTCATGTGTTACAAGGTAAGGGTACCTTGAAATAATGACATTTCAAATCCGTTTGTCGTTCAGGATATCTGCAACACAACTTATAAATTAAACAACCCGTAAAAAAAAGCGTTTGACTATAAATCCCTTACATATTAAACAAAAATAAAAGTATTGATTATGTTCAATATAATACGCAACGCGCGACAGACTAGCATAAACATTTACATGATACAGATGATATGTAGAGATAATCTAAAAATTCATTCATTTAAGTACAGTACATTCGATCGATATGAAATTTTGACAGAGCGCATTGTTATGTGACAAAAGTCTATGTGCAAAATTTCAGCTCGATAGGATCACGGGAAGTGGGTCATTTTTTTTACTTTTGTTTTTCCGCTGGACCACGACAGACAGACAAGACGGTGAAGTTGATATAAGGGATTAAAAAAAAGAGAGAGCAGTCTTCAAACTTGCTAGCTTGACACTTAAGTTATGCACGTCCGAAACCCGATGTTTTTTGTTTGTTTAACATACGACATTCGTGATAGGCTTGTATGATACACTTTACATCGGTAATTTGAAGTTTATTATTTTAATGATAATTGATAATGCCCAGTAAAATTATTATTTTAAAAAAGTCTAATTTAAAAAAAAATATTTGTTCCATTTTATTTTATGTGTCATTTTACAGGACTTTGTAAACAAACAAATGTTCATTGTAAATGCCAAACTACGTAGTTTTAAAGGAAAATAAATATATTGTATTTCAGCTATAAGCGATTTGTTTCTTGAAATGCATGTTTGACCGATATTAAGTTTAGCAAAAAGTTTTTTGTACAATATTTATTTGTTTTCTTAATATATGTATTAATTTTCTTTACGAACCTAATCTTTATTTCTGTTGATTTATATATATTTTTTACATAAACATTTGATGGATAAACTGTGAACTTATAGAAAAGTCGATATTGCTTAGTGACAGTAACATTTTCAAATAATCTACAATGATCTCTTATCATATGAAATATCTAGACCATTTATGGCGAACCTATGGTACGCTTGCCACACTTGGCACGCAGAGCCTCACCAGCTGGCACGCGACTCAACTATTACTTCCTTAATCAAACCATCTAAGCCAAACCACCATTTTGGCACTTTGCGCTAAATAAGTGGGTTTTTGGTTGACATTTGGGCACGCGGCCCCAAAAAAGGTTCGCTATCACTGGTCTAGACCAGTCCTTCTCAAACGTTTTAGGCTGCGGACCGTCAAGAATTTTTTTCCATTGCACCAGAGATCGGTTCACTATTTTCCCTGCACTGACAGTTTTTGTCTGTCCTTTTTTTTAGACCTTCTGCGGACCGGCGGTAGATGGCCCACGGACTGGCACTGGTCCGCGGGACAACCACTTTGAGAAGCACTGGTCTAGACTGGGAAACCACTCAGTTAACTTTTGTATGATAATTAACAGACCGCTGGACACACGGCCCACACCTTCAGAGTTGTTCATCAGATCTTCCATTTTGGTCGCTAAATATTTTAGTGCTTAAAACTTGTGGATGGTGTTGTCGAGTATACGGCATCAATATAAACTCGTTTGGACTTAGCATGCAACAGAGGCGTCACCAGGGTTGGTTGGCGCCACCCAGCGCGGTAGGTCATTGTGTCACCCCCCCAACACACCGTACGCCAAAGGCCTCCTCTGAGTCTGCCGGTGTGAAATAACGGAAACGTACATAATTGTACACTTTGGTGTCACCCCTTGTGATGGTGTCACCCCTTGTGATGGTGCCACCCCTTGTGATGGTGTCACCCCTTGTGATGGTGTCACCCCTTGTGATGGTGTCACCCCTTGTGATTGTGTCACCCCTTGTGATGGTGCTACCCCTTGTGATGGTGCCACCCCTTGTGATGGTGTCACCCCTTGTGATGGTGTCACCCCTTGTGATGGTGTCACCCCTTGTGATGGTGTCACCCCTTGTGATGGTGTCACCCCTTGTGATGGTGTCACCCCTTGTGATGCTGTCGTCCGGTGCGGTCCGCATCCGCGCACCCTCTCTAGTGACGCCACTGGCATGCTACACGGCCTTAGAATACACAAACGGCTTGAAACTGAAATGTTGTGGTGCTGGAAACTACAATATGATTAAAACCATATGACATCTAATTCACATGGTTCTAGAAACTATATCAAGATTGAGACAGTATGGTACTGGAAACTATATCAAGTCTGAGACAGTATGGTACTGGAAACTATATCAAGTTTGAAATAATAAGGTACTGAGAACTATGTGGAGATGTTATCTATATGATCTCGTCATAAAGGGAACTTTTTACTATAAGTAGCAATAGATCGTATATGTCGCTGGAGACTGTTTCAACTAAATGTTTATTTCGGTAAAGCCAGACGCGCATTTGTAATCACTTTTTTTGGTTTCTTTCCAGGACTGACTGTCACAGACTTCTGGGCCGTTTCTAACGTCAAACAAAGCAGACGCACGCCGGCTCCCTGGTCCATTAGGAAAAAAGAAGCGACAGATTTTAGTGACATAACACACACAGTCACGCGATAGACGGGAGAAACAGTGGTGGGGTGGGGGGGGCTGGGGGGGGGGTACAAGTGAGACCGTCCAAGAACATTCTCACATGCTGAGACCAATGTTCCCTTTCAGCAGCGGGTATCTGACCGACGCCGATTAGAATTACCGCGCAGCAAGTTTTGTAAATTATTGCACAAAAAATGAATGCAACTTTAAATACGATTTTTTAAAACTTTGCACCCGGACCAACGGACCTTAGAGGGAACATTGGCTGAGACCAATAAGTTAAAATCCGCTTGGAAATTGAAGTTATAATTCTTTTGCAGGATCGCGCACTAAACCATTCTTCTGCTGTATTAACAACTGGCTCCGACCGAGACAACGTGCAGATAGAATTATCATAATCATGTTTATGTCTGATCATTCATTAAGATCTATATCGTTTAGGAATTAGACGGTATACTAATGATAAAGATCGATAAGACTATGTTTTTAAGGGAACAGGTCAATTGACAGAAGTAGCCAATCAAGAGATTGAGAGTAAATTATTCACTTATCCCGAAATACATATGGCCCTTGGACAAAATAACCTCTGTATCTAAAATGCTGTACAAAAAATGATAATAAAAACTTGAAATGTAAACCCCACCCAAAAAAAAATTGTTTCAGATATTAAATTCAGAATAATTTCATTTGGAATGACCATGATTGTCGTTCAAGATAAGTTAATTATGGAGTAGTCATTTTTAATAACCCTATATTCGGAACAGTGCAATCTGAAACAAATGTGCTCTTTTATTTATGGTGAACAAATTAAAATATTTATTCCATTTGGCTCAAAGGAATAGAGTTTTTAAAAAAAACATGACTAAGGTCGCGATTAAAGACTGAATTTATGTAATAATTACATGCAGTCCAGGCATATATTATTACACATTAAAATTTATTTAATAGATGTGTCTGTGAAAGTCAATATATACTTGATACATTATTAGTATATACAAAAAAAGTCCACACATTATATGTGGGGGATTGGATGGGGATGCTGGGGGGGATGGGGTGGTAAAGATTAATGATTCGTGGGGGGGGGAAGGAGGGAGGGTACCATTTTTAAAAAAGTATTCATCTGTTACACTATTACACAATGAAAAATTTCATTCAGGTGTAAAATTCATCTCTTAAACAAAGTTATGCAGGCCTATACGAATTTACTTGCAAAAATGTTCTCCACACGTTGTAAAAAAACTTACTATATTAAAAGAAAAAAAAAGCCTATTTCTAGTGATAGCGACACAAAGCATATGACATTTGAGGTTGCTAAGGAAAACAAAAACGCCTTATGATTAAATTTTTACATTTATGCGAAAAATTTGGTTTTAAAAAAAAGCTCAACATTTCAAAGGTGATAAAAGCCACAGATCTTGTATTAACAAGGTCAAGGTGTTCCCATTTAGTTAACCAAATCAATTAGACAATTTTAAAACTGGGGTTCAAGCGTTATCCAAATAAATGTATGATGTTTCACAACAATATCTACGTTTCGGCGCATGCTGCCCAGACAGTAACGATTCAAAAGTCAAAATTTTTAGAATTTTACATATATAGTGCGCATCTGAATTAGATTTAGGATGCACCTACCTTAAGTATAAATAAAATTGAACTTTTCTAAATTCGTTTGTCGTTTTTTGATGTCAACTAAAAAAAAGTATCACGAATTCTCATTGGCGTAAATGATGTATGTTTATGTGGAAAGAACAGCGGTTTTTATCTGCTCATGAGTAGACAAACTTCTAGTTTTAAATTATGGTATCATCATATTTGAAAACTTAAAAATGTTGTGTACTAAAATAAAAATGATTAAATTATGTTTCAAATTTCAAAGCCGTAACTTTTTCTTTCAAGAAGGCGTTTGAAGTTTAAAAAGAGAAATACAGTCTATCTTATCTTATCTTATCTTATCTGTTTACAGACGCCCCTTCTATACAGAAGGTTATTGCGTCCTACGCTGATCTATATTTGTGTTTAGTCCTACATTTTATTAGAGATTTAAATGTTGATAAAGTGTTGGTTTTCCTGGTTTCTTCAGGCAACCCATTCCACGCCCGAATTCCGGACGGGAAGAACGAACATTTGTATGTGTTTGTTCTGCATACGAATAAGAAGGTGTTTTTATCCTTATGTCTATCTGAGGGTTGTATTAAGTTATCTTTGTTTAGTATTTCTAAATTAGAATTAATTGCTTTATGTATGATTACTACTTTGCTCAAAGTAGTCAAATATCTCATAACGAGCCCCTCTCATTAGGAGATTTTCGCATAACGAGCAATTTTTTGTTTGTTTGAAAAAGTTGCTCCCTTAACGAGCGAAGATTCGCATAACGAGTGACGCAGAAAGGGAAAGTCCCTTTTTCCTGGAAACTCATTTGTGTCGTTGCACTTCCGCCCTGATGTATTTTTCTGTGTTAAGCACTCGTCTGTTAGCGTATTGTTTTCGTGTGCGATCAACCGTTTCTACAAATTTTGTATTCAGACAGTATTCGTAATTTTTTTATGTGCAAAGTGTAATAACCTGTGCTAAAATGTCTTCGAAAAAAAAACACGCGAAGACAATCATAAGAGAAAAAAAAACCTATTCAAATGAAACGATAAACCATTGAAAAGCGAGAACAAGGGGGCTAATCTAGCGCGCAACTACAATCTGCCAACATCTACGATCTTCTCTATTCTCAATAACAATTAAGGAGATGGACGCTTCAAATGGAGTGTCAAGAATGTCTACGACACGGTTACGACACATTTTCGTCAAATTTTGAAGCGTCGGCGAAAACAAATGTCTTTGGAAAGTTTTCTAGTTAAAAAATGTATTTTGTTATAAACTCATATTTTTTAACGCTTTTTGTTTCAAATCTAAATTATATTCTAGCTGTTTCACTCCTTAACAGTTCATAAGTAATTTTATTTGAAAAAATGTTAATACATGTTTTTGAAAAATTAGAATTTTTTTTTCAGCATGGAACGGATTATGGTATTTTACATTGATTTATATGGGAAAAATTGTTTCGTACAACGAGTGTTTCGCTTAACAAGTAAGACTCTGGAATGAATTAATATCGCTATGAGAGGTTTGACTGTAAATACCATTAAGTACTTTAAAAAAATCGAGGAATAATTGAAAGTACACAAAATTACGGATTTCAACAAGAAACGACAAGAAAAGGTGCAACGATTTCTTAAAATGTGATTTAACATTCAAGAGAAACTTAATTTGAATTCGTAAGGAAACAAGCGGCAGCTCATGTATGTGTCGTATAACAAACAAGCATGTATGGCAAGCATCTTAATTTGGTCGTTTCACTACCACCAAAGACGCCTCTTTGATGGATTATCAGTTAACGATCCCTTCAAATCTTGGAGATCGAGTAGAAACTGTTTGATTCAACCCGACCAAAGCATAGAAGCATATTCATGAGACTCCTAAGACAACATTGACAGAAATCTTCAAATATTGTCAGAGCCATCAGAAAAATCTTTTTATGTTTTGTTAGAGGTCCTCGTTAACAATTTTTATATTCTAATAAATATTTTCCCTAAAACAAGCATTGAATGATTTGGTACGTCAACCCGATGTAAATGACCTATGTTAAACCGATGTAAATTACCCACGTTAACCTGATGTAAATGACCTACGTTGACCCGATGTAAACGACCCACGTTAACCCGATGTAAATGACCTATGTTAACTCAATGTAAATGACCTACGTTAACTCGATGTAAATGACCTATGTTAACTCAATGTAAATGACCTATGTTAACCCGATGGAAATGACCTACGTTAACCCGATGTAAATGACCTATGTTAAACCGATGTAAATGACCTATGTTAACCCGATGGAAATGACCTACGTTAACCCGATGTAAATGACCAAGCTGTATTTTTATTTCTTGATTTTCATAATTTCGTTCAGAAAATGAGGAATGTTTCTGTATGACCAAAGGCCGTCATTATAAATAATAATTCATCGTTAATTAAATATATTTTTAAAAAAATTAATCCATTTTTTATGAACCTTCTAAACATTCCTACCACTTCAATTTACACAGACTTAATACCATTTACAAACCAACAACGCTTTTAAATTCTCAACATTTGTTAAACTAATTCAATCCATGAGAATACAAAATAAAAGCTGTCAGAAAATAATTTACTTGGGTATTTGAGTTAAAACTCAGGTTTTTTAAATAAAAACAGTAACTTTCCATTTTCAGCCGGAGTCATGCAGTTCATTCAAAAATTTCATCGCGGACATTTTCAGCTCTGTATTGACAATGAAAATTCTCAACTATCATTAACAATTTTAGGAGATGAATTTTTATAGCTATACGAATAAACTTATCACCGCGAAACACTAGTCAGTTTAGTTGAAAGTCATTCAGTTGATAAAACCAATGGAGATTTGAACTAGATCAGATGCACAACAAAAGTAATATCCAACGAATTTCTCTACAGAAACGATGGCCCGAGCTAAGGGAGCCTGTGTGATTGTAGCTTAAATTTGCTTTTGACATGTGACAGACGACGGCAAGGAATTAAAAACGGAGTTGTGGCCATTGCAGAAGACAAACTCTCCCTGTGGCCGGAAGTGGAAGTCGTGTTCAGAACGCCGCAAGGAAGGCCGGGCTGTCTTGTCAGAGAAACGTGCGCTTCATTAATGCAGCTGTTATATTAATGACAAAAAATGTCTCCTACATCTTTCTTCAGACTTCTTATCACAAAGACCCCCTTCTGCCCTCCCTTCCCCCAGCCGATCCCTACCCCATTGACCTGAAACAGAAGCAGCACAAATGTGTGTTAAATCCTAAAAAAAACAAAACAAAAACAAAAAACACCCAAGTAGACTAGACTAGAATAAAACGTTTTGAAACAATAACTGGAAGGATATTGAATCACGTAATTCAAGCAGAGAGTTGTAAACACTGTAGAAGATTTCATGTAAATTAACACTTTGTATAGCTTGTAAATGACGTCATGTATATTGGGACTTTGTTCGCATAATTGGTAGGTGAGGTCATGCACTTTGAGACTTTGTATAACTTGTAGATGACGTCATGTATATTGGGACTTTGTTCGTGTAATTGGTAGATGACGTCGTGTAGATTGAGACTATGTATAACTTGTAGATGACGTCATGTATATTGGGACTTTGTTTCGTTAATTGGTAGATGACGTCGTGTAGATTTGAGACTATGTATAACTTGTAGATGACGTCATGTATATTGGGTACTATGTATAGCTTGTGGATGACGTCATGAAGATTGAAACTTTGTTTGCATAATTTCTATGTGACATCATGTCGATTGAGATTTCGTAAAGCTTGTAAAACGACGTTATGCAGTGTGAGCTGGTGGGACATCTGTAACTTGCATGGCTTTCGTGTGCTTGGATAATATTACAGAAATATGCGCCCCTGACGTAATCACGACTTTAAACATCAAATGTTCAAAAACTCTCTAAAACTTTGTCGTCCGAAATTTAAAACGACACCTCTGTTTGTTCCACGACATTTTACCCCGTTAAGAAAACACCGCCTCTACCATACACACAAGTGATTTCCTTCCTAAAGAGGTTCCCCCAACCAGACAAAAAAAAACCAACAACAAAAAACACAACAAAAAACAACAACATCAAAATAAAAATAAATCAAAATAAAACCACATCAATTTTTTTGGTCACAAGTTATTGGTCAAGGCATTAGATTAACTGGTAGTGTCGTCAGCTAATAGACCCCAACAGAAAATATAGCCGAAGGGGAAGACAATCAAGTACGTGCCGGAGTAAGGGAGGTCAGCCACTGACTTTGTTATTGTACGAGTACGTGCTCCAAATCAGGTTCCTCTCAAATGAGTTTATTCCTCGAATACAACTCCGGCTAATTCGGAAACAACCAAAAACTGTTGGTGTTTTTAAGAAGGGGAATTGAATTTGTAGTTAAGACATCTAAAGTTGCGAATTGAAATCAATGAGAAAGTCTTGGAAAAAGAAACCTTTATTTAGCAGCATTTTTTTTTGGGGGGGGGGTTGGGGGGCATGTATTGTTTAGAAAATTAATGTCAAACCATTTTGAGCTGTTTTAGAAGCTACCCAAACAGCAAGACGAAATCAGTTAAAAACATAACGACGCACCATTTTTTGGTGCGTCTAATATCTGCGCACTCAACTCACTTAACATAACCACAAGTGGAGGTCCAAAAAAGTATGAGGATTATCGGGATACACAGACCTCCCCTCACCCACACGCCCACACACGCACTCTCACACACACTCACACGCACGCCCACACACAGACACACACACCAACAGACACACACACACACACAAAAGAAAACGTCGCTTAGAAAAGAGTTTTTGGAAGAAATCAGTAACGACTAACACAAACCCAAACCAGCAATCGAAGAGAGCAGGCTCGGGGGTGGTAGGTCATGCATAATCACAACTTGGTCCAGGTCGAGGGGGGAGGGGAGGATAAGGTGAAGGAAAGTCTCATGCATAATTCCAAATCCAGAATATTTTAAGAAACGTCGGCAACAGCTGAGACTCGCCTGTACCATTGTCGCTCAGCCAACGTTGTGAGGGACTTATCCCTCTACCACAAGTCCGTGGCGTATGCAAGTACGAACACATCTCCAATACTTATTCTTCTCGCCTGTCGTTCGGCCGTGGGTGTGGGGTTGCCTGAACAAATAGCAAAGTAGTAATAATTCATAAGGCCATTAATTCTAACTTGGACATACAACACAAAGATAATCAAATAAAACCCTTCAGATAGACATTGGGATACAAATAACTGTACTTATTCCGTATGGGAGAACTGAACAAACACTTACAAATTCTCGTTCTTCCTGTCTGATCATTCGGGCGAGGAATGTGGTTGCCTGAACAGATAGCAAAGAAGTAATAATCATCATTACTTATAACTTGGAAATACAACACAAAGATAATCAGATACAACCCTCTTATAGACATAAGGATCCAATTCTTTTCTTATTCCGTATGCAAGAATAAACACTAATTCTCGTAGCTCCAGTCTGGAAATTCGGGCTTGGTATGGGTTGCCCTGAGGAAACCAGGAAAAGCAACACTCTACCAACATTCAAAATTCTAATAAAAAGCAAGGCTAGACATAAACCTTGTATAAGAATAGGATGCAATAATAAATCTTCTGTATAGAAGGGGCGTCTGCAATAGATAAGAAAAGAAACCTGCAATCAACATTTTCTTTTTTAGTCCCATAACCTCGTGGTCGTTATAACCCCGTAGTCGTAGGGTGTTATAATGTTTCCATTAGAACATTCTTGGGCTTGATAGACCTGGCGGCGCCCATCCCTCTCCAGGTCAGCGGAGGACTTTCTTAGCGTAAGTCATACATCAACAGTTTTTATAGTGACTTTAACGTGGAATCGATCCCACGCGCCTCAGCTTGTGAGGCGAGTGTACTATTGACTTCGCTATCCAGCCGCAATCAACATTAGAAAAGCTAATTAAAAAAAAAGTCTAGGCATAACCCATGAATAAGTGTAGGACGCAATAATCTTCGGTATAGAAGGAATGTCTGTAATGCAAGAGATAAGATAAAACAAGTATACAACGCAGTATTCTTAATCAGCTGTCGAAAACCTATCCTTACAACAAATATTACCGCATCTTTATCATTGAATTTCAAGCAATATCCTTTTCACCAGTGTAACGGTCCTGTAGTTACAATGTTATCCCAAACCTTATCCTAGTTTCAATTTCTTAGGCATGTCCTTACCATCAGTTTCAAAGCCATGTTTCTGTCATTGGTGTCAAAGACATGTTTTACCTGCGGTGTCAGTGCCATGTTTTATTATATATGTCAGAGCCATGTTTCATCTGCAGTGTCAGAATCATGTTTTTACAATCGGTGTCAGAGCCATGTTTTTACCATCATTGTCAGAGCCATGTTTTTACCATCATTTTCAGAGCCATGTTTTTACAATCGGTGTCAGTCAGAGCCATGTTTTTACCATTATTGTCAGAGCCATTTTTTACAATCGGTCTCAGAGCCATTTTTTTTACCATCGGTGTTGGAATCATCAAGGGAAATAGTAACATACCATGATGTATCACCCAAAATCGCTTTTCAGTGGTAAAAAGACGAAAAAAATTGAGTTCATATACCTCTTCAAATCATAATTATTCTTAAGCAAACCAATCATCTCTAAATATTTTTTTAAAAATTCATAAAGAAGAAATTTGGCTAACATTTTCAACAAGCGGCTGCACTGTTGTAAATGAGTTGTTGTTTTTTTTGTAAAGCAGCCCAATTTTTTTTTGAAGGTACGTTTCTCGTGTTCTGAAGTAGCAAGGATTTCCATACTGGGCCACAGAGGAATCAGCATTATTTGTGTTTTATAGACCAGCCACGATACGAATATAAATGACATTAAAATTGTAGCCGCCATTCTCAAAAAAAGAAAAGAAACAAACCTCATTAAAAAGAATGTCGACAGAAGTTTTTTTTTGAATATCAGATATGTTCATTGTTGTTTTTTTTTAAAATAAAAGGGAAGGAAATAATCACCAGCTAAACTGAATAACCCAAGGCAGTGATCGGCAATAGTTTCGGCTCGGATGGCCACTTTGAGGTAGATTTAAGAAAAAAAGGGATAATGCTATCGTAAAAATGAAGAAATACAACTTCAAAAAAGTGGCAGTTTTATTAAATTTATTTTTGTGCTAATGTCGTATTATGTAGAATTATAGTACCTAGCACATTAAAAAAAATAGATTCAGTTTATTGAGACAAGTGAATATTATCACACTTCAATGCGGTTCTTCTGAATGTCTAGCGGGCTTAAAAAAACTGTGGCGGGCCGCACTTTGCCCACTCCTGACTAAAGCGATACAACACTCCAGTCTGGTGTTATTTTTGAAAAGATGGTCAAGTGATGGTACAGAACATAGATGACCGAAATTGACATCAGTCACGCATAATGAAGGGTCATTTACCAATGGAAGCTAAATAAAAAGCTGATTATGTTCAAAGATGATACTCAGCATGAGCAAAGATTGTTTAGGTCAACTTATTCCAGTCAGCGCTTTTATTTGATTGCTGTAAAAAAATAAATCAGTTTATGGCTATAGGCTTTGTCTTTTCTAATACCGGAAAGCGTCATAGCTCAATGAGTAATGTACTATTTTTATATTACATTTTAGCGAAACAATGTTTTGAAGCATATATAAAGTCGAATCACTAGGTTCTCAAACTTTTGAGCATAGTAAAATTACGAGACTGTTTTTAGTTTTTTAAGGTCCAATAAGCTATTTTAAATTAACGAAGAATTAACAAATAGCTGATAAGTTACATCCATCTCAATATACCTACATTTACATATTGACTCGTATCTTTTATTAAATTTTTATGAAATTTGTCCTTAAATATATATATATATATATATATATATATATATATATATATATATATATATATATATATATATATATATAGCCCCAAAAATTTCTATTAATAGCTCTCCGCCATATTATGACAAGGCCTATTTGGCGAAGATCAGTAGAGAGAAGGTTTAAAACAGATGTAGGTTAGGTCAAGAGGGGGTGAAGGTCGGGTCGACATAAGGTGAAGGTGTCTTCACGAGAAGGTGAGGGAAGGGTGTTAGAAGCAGTGAGGTAAAGGAAATGATGTGCATCAGATAGAAACAAACAGAAATATGTCAGCCCACAGGAAGATCATTATCAAACATTTGATTATTTAAAAAAAAAGAAATAGAAAAAGAAAAAGAAACACAAATGCTTCCAATTTCTTGCCTATTAAAAAAAAATGTCTCAGTTTATGTATCCAATTATATTTCTAGCTTAGTATTTATGAAATATTTGTTCTATTTTTAGACATAGGGCTACAAATTATCCCCATCTTAGACCAATTTTTAAAAAAAATCAGGGGAAATAACCAACTTCAAAAGATGTTTTTTAAGGCCCCTTTGCTTCATACTTGATTTATATATAATGCACACGACTTTAAAAAAAAATATAAAAATATCTTCCACTTCATTGATCCACGACCAAACGCTCGGCTGGTCGGATAGACTATTAGGCACGTGTCTCTCATCCAGAGATTCCCAACCTGTGGTAAGGGTACCGTTATAATTATTTCAGGGGGCGCTTCCAGGTGTATGGTACTCATAAAACGCTTACAAGCAAATACATCTGCTTTGCAGCTAATAATACTTCTGACAGGTGAGCTGCCAATATTGCAATCCAATAAAATGCTCTAGCAACTATTGTGTTGCTGTTGATTGTAGGTATCGCTGCGTCCTTCTTGTGAAACACTATGACAAGTTTACGTTTGTTATTTGTTGATATGTTCGTTAATAATTTCAGCACGCTCGCTTCCATAAAAATTTAAAAATATGTTTGACGTATAATTTTCAAAAAATAAACTACGTATTTACATACCTCAAGGATATTTTATTAATATATTATATTAAAATATACTTCACGTTTTTCGCTTGGTGCTGTTATTTTTATAATATTTCTTACTGCCAATTGATTACATATGTTCCATTTAATTATTTTTTTTTACGGACGTGCAAGACGTGGTTAACTCAAGGTTGATGCCGACTGGTGGTTAGTTAAGTTACCCGGTGCGACCTTGTTCCGATCCGTAACCCAGTGCAACGATGCAGACCGGGCGACCTTGCCAGGCACTGGCGTCCGACTTGAGAACGAAAGCGCCAATTAAAGTCTACGATTGCCACCGCCGACTTGTTGATGATACAGTACGTGTTGGTGATTACATTTCAGTGTACACGCGCCCTTTAATTAGAATTAGAAAATTAGTTCTGCACCTAAAGCGCCAGCGGCGGGGTCTGATTGCATTTTCACAAGTGGGTTAAAGGGGGTTAGGAGGAAAGTCAACACCTTTTATGTCGTGGTTATTCAAATTTTAAATGTACGTGTGATTGACATTCACATGGTCGATGCGCCGTTTACATCATGCGTGGGGGGTGGGGGCAGCCAGTACTGGTAGGAATACACTTACAACCTCTCTATAATACAATGATTGGGGAGGGAGGGGATTTTCTATATTCAAACATAACTATACTCCATGCAAATAGATTTAGGTTCTTTTTATATAACAATTTTTTAGAAGGGTGTTTTCGTTAAAAATAAAATGAGTTAATCTCTTGAAGCAAGTACATATATGCAGCTTGGACGTTTTATTTGTGTAGGCGAGATCATTATTTTGAATTTCAGGATCATAACAATTTATATATTTGATTTTATATCTTTAAGATGTTCCTGCGTTTCTATAATTAAATGCATCAAGGTAAGTTTTCAGAGACGTTTAAAATGAAGCGTATTTTCCAAATATTTTATTACTTATGTAAGTACGCACCGTATGTACTCGTTC
This sequence comes from Ampullaceana balthica, assembly GCA_944989445.1. NCBI lineage: Eukaryota > Metazoa > Mollusca > Gastropoda > Lymnaeidae > Ampullaceana > Ampullaceana balthica. The sequence continues at coordinate 34,597 of CALYLW010001547.1, forward strand.
TATGCCCCATTCGTTCATAAGCCGACCCCCCCCCACACACACATACACACTTTTAGAAAAGAAAAGTATTAAATGCATTTTAATGACGTGTTTTTGTCATGAATTCCTGGAATCATTTAGAAAGAGAAAAAAACAACAACCCAGAGATAATATAGATTTACTGATGGCTTTAATTACACTTTTTATTTAACCGGGATATTTTTGTTACTTTCTTTCAGACATCACTAGATTATTCATTAAGCATTGTATAAACCTAAGTCCAAGAAGTTCTAATGTTCCAGTTTGATTAACCTCAAACCTTAATTTGTAGAACAGACGACTGCTTTGAATTTCTACTACGTTCGCGGGCAATCAAGCATAATAATCAGAAGTGCCGCTAGGAATTCAAAAGCAGGGATTCAGGTTTGACCCCCGCGAGTTCAACGCGTGTGCCAGTTCTTTTGGAAGGTTCTAATGTTTTAAAGACGAAGCCACGTAAAGCCTTTAAAACTGAACATCAAAACATTCATTGAATCTTTATAAGGCAGTAACACACGCGCAGTTTGAGAAGCAACAGCAACTGGATTCATCAACCAGATTACGAGGAAGTGTAACTAAACTAAACACATATTCTGTAGGCCTGAGACTAATCTCTTAAGGCCTTGGCTAGTACCTGGGCAATCTGCTCCATCTGTTGAGCATTGCCATACAACATTGTCTTTACATGGGACTCTTCCGCCTCTCTCACCTCCCCGGCTATATCTAGCGCGGGGCAAGACGTCACCAGGTGTACGACCGTCTCAGAGGCTTGGCTGCAATGACGGCAGTTCGAGGAAGTGTAACTAAATTCTCTTATTTGGCATCTAAGTGAGCAAAGACTGCTGTTTATTGTTTAATACTGCATAAACTTTATTCCTAATTGATAAACGTAATTTTCATCACTATGCGGGTACGATCCTAGACAGTCTTCTTCATCTTGCATTGTGGCGCTTTTGCGGCGCCTGTAAAGCAGTTCAGCGTTGGCCCAAGTAGTCAATTGAGTGAAGTCACCTGTCTCTCATCCATGAAGACCAAACCAGACCTTAACTTTCATATTTAAAAAAAAATCTTGCCCCCTTCGTATTTTCAACAACAACAACAACAATAATCATAATCATATGGGAGACGACACATTTGCGATGCGTGTGAGAAAATCTTTGACTGATACACAACGTATTTCGAGTGTCGAAGTACTTTGTGATCACTTAGTTTAAAATTTGTTAAAAAAACTTTTTGAGAATCTTTCCGCAGGTGCTGGGATGGGGGATGTGGGATTGCTGAACTACTCGATGATTTGAGGATTTCTTGATTTTTGAAAGAAATATTGAGTATGTCATTTTGTGCCTTGGTATTGTAGTGGGGTATTGTGGTGAGATTGAGGTGATTGTAGAAGGGCATTGATCGAGGTGAGCGCAGAAGAGCATTGATTGAGGTGAGCGTAGAAGAGCGTTGATCGAGGTGAGCGCAGAAGAGCATTGATCGAGGTGAGCGTAGAAGAGCATTGATTGAGGTGAGCGCAGAAGAGCATTGATCGAGGTGAGAGCAGAAGAGCATTGATAGAGCATTGCAAGAGTATTGTCTAACAGATATGGTGCGATAGTTAACCGGGGTCCGGTTTAGACCAGCTAGGCTTCGACAATATCTAGTCCCGACAACCTCTTTTATTTTATCAGTAAAACTCTGTGATCTTATCAGTAAACATATGTTATCAGTAAACTTATATTATGGTATCAGTAAAGGTTGGTTCACACCTCACAGATGCTGGCGAGCATTTGCCCAAGCATCACACGAACGCACTATAAAATACGCCAATATTGGCGTATTTTATAGTGCGTTCGTGTGATGTTTGATCAAATGCTGGCGAGCATTTGAGAGGTGTGGACCAACCTTAAACCTCTGTGATAATATCAGTAAAGCATTGTGATTTTATCAGTAAACCTTTTCTATGTTATTATGAGAGGTGTACCGGATTCAAAAATTTGAAATCCGACCGGAGCCGGATTTATGAATTGAAATCCGATCAAAAGCAGAGCCGGATACGGATTTGAAAAACATGGCCGGATACCAGATTTGACGGAACCGGAACTATTATATATGTATATACTTTATGGCTCGACCGGCCAGCCGGATTTGACCGGATTTATAAAGTGAAATTCTGCAGAAGCCGAAGCCGGAGCCAGATTTGCAAAAATGGTCGGATTCCGGATTTGCTGGAGCCGAAATCCGGTACACCCCTAGTTATTAGTAAACTTCCGTGATGCCACCAGGAAACCGCTGATGCATCATCAGTAAACCATTGTGATTTTATCAGTAAACCTCTGCCACGTTATCAGTAAGCCTCTGTGATGTAATAAGTAAACCTCTGTGATTTTATCAGTACACCTCTGCCATGTTATCAGTAAGCCTCTGTGATGTAATAAGTAAACCTCTGTGATTTTATCAGTAAACCTCCAAGACGCTATCAGAGACCCACTAACGAAGTCCCGAAAATAACATCGAAAACCAGGGGGATTTAATCGGCTGTACAAAACCCAAAAAAACTGATGTCCCTTTTAGGAGCCAGCACCCAGAAGACGTCATTAAAAATCAGGGCTCCAGAAAACCCCGATGGGCAACGTTCTATTTTAAGCCCGTCGAGGGCCGCTACCCCGGGGCAGCTAGTCTTACGTAAAACCGTTCAATAACACTCAACGCCCCTTGTCACGCTACCATCTTCCCCATTTCCTTTTAATTTTAACACCCGTCGGTTGAGTTCTTGGAGGACAAAGACTTTGTTGTAAGGTCTTGGTGTAGAGGGAGTCTCTGTTTCTTTTGAATGCACTAAATCGTGAGCCAGCAGTGGCCGAAATTTCTATGAGAAAACTACATGTGTGTAACACTTCATAAGGCCATCTAGAAACTATTGTCAAGTTAAAATTCAAAAGGTTCTCACAAAGATGTCCCAGAGCTTTACCTGCCATCCCTCTCCCTCCCCCCCTCCCACAACAGCCCAGTGTCTGAACCATTCCTCTCACATCTTCACTGGATTTCCATCTACCATTTCGGCATGACTTCTAAGCCTTCTGTTCATTTTTGTGGAGTTCTAATCAAGCGGAGTCTGGTCCGCCAGTCTGTACTCTGTACAGCGCTTAATCTCAGCCCAAAACATTTTTCAATCTCACACTGTTTCTGTGTGTGTGTGTGTGTGTGTGTGTGTGCGCATCTTTAATGAGTACTCTTCGTCTTGTATATTTCTCTTAGCATTCTGAGTGCTTAGTCCCAGGACACAGTGGAATCGTTAATACGAGCTCGTTTTATAAACATTTCCTGAGCGCACTCAAGTGTCCTGACATGAACTGTCAAAAGTCTTAGAGTCACGAAGATAATATATATTTTTTTCCCACACCAATGGAGACGCATTCAGTTGGACATAGAATAACCAACTTTTCACACCACATCGTCAATTGGGATTATAGAATAAATCATTTAGATTGTAACTAGGGTTATAATAACAATAACCCCCCATTTCCAGTCCATGACGGACTATGGGGCATGTGAAGTAGTGTTCACAAGTTTTATTTAGCCACCACTAACGAGCAAGGGATTGTGTGGCCACCACAATGCCCCGGGGGCCTTACCAGCACCGAGAATAGAACCCGTGACCGGCCTCTGTCCCGGTTCGGCGGTCCAGCGCGCTACCGCTAGACCACCGCGTAACTAGGGTTATCTTTGTGTTAATATGTATATTTGTGGATAGCGATTATACATAGGATGACCTTGAGACATAAACCACGCGTTTAGAAATAAAATTTATTTCAGTGAAATGCTTCATGGTGTTTTGGGAGTATACCAAGAAACAGTTCAATGCTCTCTACTGTGGGGTCCTCTATAACGATGGCCCCAGGCCTTTTTCTCCCCGCGGGCCGGTCAAAGTTTGATAATTTTACCGCGGCCCACTTTTGGGGGGGGGGTGGGGGTGGGGTGGTCGGTGACGTTGATTTTCTATACAATATTACATTAATTTTATATCATGTTAAATCTTCATAAAAATTAATTGTTACCTCTACCAGTATAATCACAATTTCTGAAATCGCTTTGTTCTTTGGAGACCATTAAAGGGGTTTTTAAAAAATTGCTTTTTCTAACAATGTGATCTTCAGTGACGGTATATGCCCTTTAAGATTTAGGTAATACATTTTTAAGGTTAAGTGCATGAAATAGTATTATTTTTTGCAACAATAATCGTTTATTCAAACTTAAAAGCATAGAAATGAATTAAATAATTTAAAATTTTGTAACTTGTGCTTGACACAACTAAAACCGGTGGATTAATTAACGCTAACGTCACCAGAAAACACTTTCAAATCACATCGTTGTTGAGGTATCAATGAAATTTCCGAAATCAACGAAACAGAAAGTACTAAAAAAAATATTAAAAAATTAGAAATAGAAGTAAATCAGCTTGCCAAAACGGGTGACCCATCAAAAGCGCGCAAGAGAAAAGAGCGCCGACACAATAGCGCAAAAAATGATTGTAGGCTGTTGTTCCTGTCTGCGCTAATGTGTCATTGATGTACTTTTGATGGGGTGCCACGAAAACAGATGACAAATTTTTTCCTTTGGTCCATGGAAATACGCACAATCGCGAGAGAAATACACCACTGTAAATAAAATGTAAATAATTTAATGTACCTTTGGCGGCCCGGTACCATTTGTTCCACGGCCCGGCACCGGTCCGCGAACCGGGGTTGAGGACCACTTCTCTATAAGATATTAAATAAGGGAAATCGCCCTAAATGAATTAGCGATGATCATTAAGAACACTTGCATCTAGAAAAGCTTCAAAGATAGATTGCAACCTTCATCCTTAAAATACAATTATTAAAAAAATTGTATGGTATGCAAAAACAATTTCTTAGGCGGGAAATTTGCAGACATGTCCAGCCGGCCAGAGCCTGATGTTCAAGGTTAAAATTTATTCACAAACCAGAAGGAAACTACGAAACAATGTTAAATTTACGATAATTTAATTTTTTAAATTTATTTATTTTAAAAAAAAACATTAGGCATTCAATTTAAAAAAAAATTGAACTAAAGTAATTGTATCAGGCAACATGCGACGTTCTGTTTTTAAAATTTTTTTTGAGGATTAATGTGAGGTTCTGGTCAGGGTGCAGTTTACCGTGTGAGGAATCACATTGTAAATGTGATGGACTTGTGAAGTAGAGCATCTTGAGGCGGATGACCGCCTGTTTAAATGCACTGCCTGGACAGACGTTATGACTGTAGCTTACAATGGAATTAAGACTACATCCCATATAATTGGTTTAACAATGATGTTTTTTTCGTTGATAATGTGGGTTGAACTTTTAAAATGACAGAAAGAGAGAAAGAGAGAGAGACAGAGAGAGAAGAGGAGAGAAAGAGAGACAAGGGGGCGAGAAAAAGAGTGAAATGGTAAGAGAGCGAAAAAAAAGGAAAAATAAGGGAACAAAAAGACATAGATAAGAGCGAGAGAGAAAGAGAGAGAGAGAGAGAGCGAGAGATAGAGAGAGAGAGAGAGAGAGGAGGGAGAGAGAGAGGAAGATATATATATATTGAGAGGGAGTAACCTTTTCCCTTGACATGACTTTAGTGCCGTCTTGTTTTAATCTCCGCCTCTGTGAGGAAGCATCCATACCTGATGATAAAAGTGTTGTTTCTTTTCCTTCGACAGAGTAAAACATTACGTAAGGTGGTTCACCCCAAACACAGGTGCGGTTACGGGTGGTTTAATATACTTCCCAGGTGACTCGTTCAAAAGATTTTATGTGGCGTAAGGGTGGGGTTAGATGCTCAAGGGAAATCGAAGAAAAAAAAATAAGGAACGTAATAAAGTGAAAAGGGTTTTCGGTAAAGGAGTTCTCTTACAACTGAAAGTCACAAAATTCACAGAGACATATTAAGTGCTACGACAAAAAAATCACAGAGAGACATTTAGTGCTACGCACCAAACTCATAGAGAGACATTTAGTGCTACGCCACAAAATCACGAAGATACACTTAGTGCTACGCACCAAACTCCACAGAGAGACATTTAGTGCTACGCACCAAACTCATAGAGAGACATGTAGTGCTACGCCACAAAATCACGGAAACACATTTAGTGCTACGCACCAAGCTCGACAGAGAGACATTTAGTGCTACGCACCAAACTCATAGAGATAAATTTAGTGCCACACACCAAAATTACAGTGAGACATTTAGTGCTACGCACCAAATTCACAGGAGACATTTAGTGTTACGCACCAAACTCATAGAGAGGCATTTAGTGCTACGCACCAAAATCACAGAGACATTTAGTGCTACGCACCAAACTCAACAGGGAGGCTTTATGCACTTTTTAATACACTCCCCCCACCCCTTTCTCCCAATTTGACTGTATATATTTTTTTCCAACTATTTATTATACCTTCGTTTCCACGCAAGCGTGGTTCCTCCTTAAGCCTGGCCAATAATCATAAAGAGCGGGTGGACGAGCCGAAATAAAGGGCTTTGAGAGAGGATGAGATTCCCGAGCCGAGGCAGAGGAGATGTGTAATGATAGTCTTCCAACGAGATGGACCGAGGACCCACTCTGTAGCTGTCATACAAAATACAATATCTAGATGAGCCGGGGGCGTGGAAAGAAGAGGGGCGGCAGAGAGAGAGAGAAAAGTGGTGAGCAGTTATTTCCATTCTAACAGTTTCTAATATTTTTTAACCAGTTTTTTTTAAAAAAATGATACCTAATCATTTTGATAAGGGATCAGTAGACCATATGTTCAGATCAACTTAATATTAAGGTTAGCTTAAGGTACAAACGAATTTATTATTTTAAAAAAAAAGTTTTCTCGAAAAACGTTAATTTCCACATGAAAGTTTGTTCAAACAGAAAAAAAGAAGACGAAAATTAAGAATTCATAAAATTTTAAACCTAACCTCATTCTTAACTCACGTGCCTTTAAAAACCGATGCAGCTAAAACAATTTGATTATTAATAACCATTAAATTCATTTAATGGCAACACAAATTTTCACTTAATATTTCACGTGAATTTTTTCCCCTTCAACCTCGTTTAAACTAGCATTAAGTAAAGTTTGTGAACACAAAAAAATTGTTTGCAGGGATACTTTAAACTATAAAATGAACATACGACTACCCGGGATGTCTTGCATTCAAAACAAGATTGCTGACAAAAAAACCTCTGCTGGAATGGGACATGTTCAACTGTAACAAACCTATGTTAGAATGGTATATGTTGAAATTTCAAACTTGTATGACATGTCAAATGTACAAACTCTGGTAGAATGGTACATGTTGAAATGTTACAAACTGATGGTAGAATGGACATGTTGAAATGCTACAAACCGATGTTAGAGTGGTACATGTTCAAATGTAACAAACCTCTGCTGGAATGGGACATGTTCAAATGCTATAAACCGATGTAGAGTGTACATGTCAAATGTAACAAACCTCTGGTAGAATGGTACATGTTGAAATGTTACAAACCTCTAGTAGCATTGTACATGTTAAAATGATACAAACAGATGTTAGAATGGGACATGTTCAAATGTAACAAACCTCTGGTAGAATGGTACATGTTGAAATGTTACAAACCTATGTTAGAATGGGACATGTTCAAATGTAACAAACCTCTGGTAGAATATGACATGTTCAATGTAACAAACCTCTGGTAGAATAGGACATGTTCAATTGTAACAAACCGATGGTAGAATAGGGCATGTTCAAATGTAACAAACCTCTGGTAGAATATGACATGTTCAATGTAACAAACCTCTGGTAGAATAGGACATGTTCAAATGTAACAAACCGATGGTAGAATAGGACATGTTCAATTGTAACAAACCGATGGTAGAATAGGACATGTTCAAATGTAACAAACCTCTGGTAGAATGGGCCATGTTCAAATGTTACAAACCTATGTTAGAATGGGGCATGTTCAAATGTAACAAACCTCGGGTAGAATAGGACATGTTCAAATGTAACAAACCAAAAAACCCGCAGTACTTCCGGTTCTTGGTGTTTCACTACTAACATTAAACACCTGGCACCATGTTCTGGATGAACTGTTGTTGGTGTAGGAGTTGCAGGGAAGAGGGGGACGAGGAAAAAAAAAGCAACACTCGAAAAAGGAGCGCCACAGCGGCGTGTATACCCATTGCTGTTAACTCAAGGTGCCAAATTTTCCCAGGCAGAAGTAAAAAAATCCCAAATTAGACTAAAATTCCCAAATGCATTAAATTCTGTTGGCGAAGCAATCTCAAATATTCCCATATTTAGAGCCAAATCCTCATAAATTCCCATATCTATAAATTTGCCTAATTTGGCTTTTAAAAAAATTACCACGATTTGGGAAATTTCCCAGGAGTTAACAGCACTCTGTATACCATGAAACAGCGTGTATACCATTATCTTTTATATATATATATATATATCTATATATATATAGTCCAGCGTAGGTTGCGATGTTACATCACACAGAATGTAGAATCATGAAAGTTTTAAATAAAAAAAAAGTATTATTATTCTGTGATTGATGAAGCATTTCTGTTAAGGTCTTCTTACCCATTCATCAATAATATTGCAACTAAAGACATCGGGTGTACTTCGATCATGCGAGTACAAAACAGAGAGACACTGGGACCTGTCCGTCTATTTCCATTGGCGTTACAATTAAACTTAATTGTAAAAGCAATATAAAAAAAAATCAAAAAAAAATCAACCTTTTAAACTATTGAACAGAAAATTTTAGCTGCATGAACAGGGTTTCAATTTATATTTGTTTTAAACTACCGTCTCGTGAATTATCAAACACACACACATACATACATGCATACACATTATACCTATAGATTGTTATTTATGAAAATTAGCCAGAAGTTATTAATATATACAGTTACCAGTAATTTTTTTTGTAAAAACATGAAATCCTTCAATGGATTTACCCCTAAGAGACTGCGTAAATTTACTTTAGATTCTTCACAGCCTATGTGATTGTAACTATGATATTCAATTGAATATAAAATGAATAGAAAGTTATTTCACGGAATGTTGACAGAGTAAATAGGCGAAGTGAAATTATAAATGTAACAAATTATAAATGCTTAAGTTCGGCTAAGCATACAACAATCATTAAAGCAAAGAATTTTTTAAAGATTAAATTCAGAAACAATTCATTATCATTATATATAATAACAAAAACAATAAGACTTATATCAAATGAAAAAATAGATAAAAATAGCTAAACAAATTATGCCATTACACCACAATTACCATCTTATTACAGATGAAACTATTCATATAAAGTGACAAATTCAGAAAAAAATTATTTCGTGTTATTCATTCCATTTTTAAAAAAAATTGAAACATGTGGCGCAATATTTTAGTGACAATTAGCTCAGCGCCCCCCACCTCCCCGGGGAATTTATGGACACGCCACTGGTACCGTGTTTGCCACCAGGTGATAAATTAGGTCGAATTACAGATTGGACCAATTAATGATAGGAAGCCTATAATAAGCTACTTCCGGTTAAGAAAAGCATTCTGGGATCTTATTAGGGGCGTACGTCGCAGTGGTTCTAATCTTTCATACCAAGGTTTAAGCCCTTTAAAAAAAAAGAAAAAAAAGTAGTGTCTTGAAATAGTTTATTTCGTCATCTAATTTGGGAATGAAACATAGGAATTAATTAAATAAATTATTCACACAAACTTATAATTTATACGAAATTATTGCGTAATGTTAACGAAGTGACAGAATCCTTGCATTTTTTTCATAAATTATGTTCATGTTGTAAAAGGGTGCTCACGTGATACACTGGACTTCGATGATTGGTTGAACAGAAAAAAATATGAGCGCGGGCAGTCCAATTAATGAATGTTGTAATTTGATTAATAAATTACAGAGACATAGCCGTACATCTACTCACTCGGATAATTATACGCGATTCCCGGTTCAAAAATAAAATACAAGCTTGACAATAGGGGGAGAAGATCAGTCAGTAACGGTTTAGTGAAGAGAATGGGGGAAAAGAAGGAGGGAAGAGTAGGGTGTAAGGGACGGGAGAGGGAGGAAAGGGCAAAAAATAAAACAACAACACAAAAATAACGAAAAGAAACGCGTATCATAGGAAGGAAAGTATATTAATTAATAATCGAAAGAGACAAAGATTTTTTTTAAATGTATGGGATGCTTTTCTAGTCATCTTGGATGGGCTTTAAGGATGAACAAAACGATGAAGACGACTTGTTCATTTGCTTGCTGGTTGCTGGTTGGTAACCAGTTGAATGGATGGTGCTACCAGCAACGGATATTTATCAATGTAGATTTTATGGATACTAAATAAGTTCGCGAACAACATTAGTTGACATACCTTGGCGCGTTTTGATCTGTCGATGTTGGATTAGTGGATGAATACCAACATGTCATCAGCCACATCATAAACATGTGGATCAATTATAGGCTCCAGATGTATTCATAAAACAAAAAGTTAAGTCTACAGATAATCGGGAAAGCACTCTGCACTATATCATCCCCAAATGCCAAACTTTCCAAGAAAAAAAGAAAAGTAATAATAAAATACCCAATCATAAAACATTGCGTCGAGGATATAGATAAGAATGCTTTCAGCGAGTGACGTGATTGCGTCATCAAGACCGTGTCTGTGCCAAATACCGGGAGCCTCAGATCGAGGGCGGCAGCTCTCGCGAGTCGTGTTACACTGTGGAACGATCGCCCTTAATTATTTAGAGCTAGTGGAAGAAGAAGGGATTTCCACGTGGCTATCGTTTACTCGGCTAAGTTATTAATAAAATGTGTGGCTAAAAAATTTCTATGTAAACTTTATAGGAAATAACATAGAAACACGTTACAAATATAACAGTACGTTATTCAGCAGTAGAAACGTCGGAAGCTTGTTGGTTTTGGCAACCAATGATTATTTAGACTAATCATGAAATTAATGACGTATAGCTCATAACTATATCATGGTTACAGAACTACATTTGAGTAAATTTCCGTGTGAAAGTTTAAAGATTTTTTTAAAAGTCGTATCTCACCCCGTTCACCGCAGATACATGAGCGGATAATTATGTGTCTTAAAGTTAAAACTGGATGATCAAAATATTAAAAAAATCTCATTTCAGTTTTTAGAGAATTTAACGCAATGTTGCACGCCTACCCGATACTAAAACTTAGTCATCACAATTAACTCAATGACAGATAATGAATTGATTGCTTGGTTTACAAACACGTATATAATGGTTGAGAAATGCTTTACTGCTTGTTTTTGTTTAAAAATCAATTTTTTTTAAAAACAGTTATAATCGTTAAACGTTAAAAATATCTATACATGTATATGGTGTTTATGAAGTTTTAAGGAATATAAAATTACATGAAATATGTATTTAATAAATTAAAACATTAAATCTTATTGCAATCACATAGAAATAAATCAATTCGGAATGACACATCCATACGAACCTATGAGGGGGGGGGGTAGCATGCAGCCCAATTTAAAGAGAAATCACCTGCCTGCCTTTAACAAGAAGTTATTGTAATTTAAAAAAAATAAATTTCTAAAGGGCTGTGTTACTATTTAATTTGTCTCATATTAACATGCAGTCTACGGTAATGCTGACAGTTGTGTTCTGTCATCTGTGAGGGCGCTCATGTCATACTGTACGGCTTACCAGTATTTTGTGAGTTCTTTATTTGTTTTTGAACCGTCTAGAGATTCATAGTCACACTTTCAAAACGTTTTGCTGTTGTGACTATTGAACCTGCTTTCAATGTTTAGAAATAAGTTTTGGAAGATAAACGAAATTAAAATATATTTATTTCATGAAATTACGAGGTACAAAGTACTAAATAACAATATTCATTTCATAAAGTGCGCGTGCCCCATTCCGCGTGCCTAATAGCTCGGATAAGACTTCGGCGAAAGACCGGAAGTTTGATAACCAAACAACGCGCTCTTTGGCGGCGTCATTCCCGTCATCCAATCAAAACAGATTTACGGATTAACAAAAGCAGTTCCGCTTTTCCCCTCGTGGATTTTCCGGAAGTCATCGTCCTGCGAGACCTAACGAGGGTTTAGTGGGAAAATCGGCTTTAGAAAGGTAAGCAGCTGGCCTGCTTAGTGGTCATCTCTCAGTGAAATGCGAGTTAAAGAGATACGGAGTAAAGGTATATTTGTGGTTGATGAATGAACTACTTTAAAAAATAAAAATTTATATGGCAGAGTCTCTTACTCTTTCCCCGTGGCTTACAAGCCGGTATTGTTAAGGATGCCATGGAGCAGTTTGAGGTCTGCGTGTTAGAACTCTGCTGAAAATACAATGGCCACCACTGTCTGAAAACAAACATTTATTACTGGATAGCCAACCAAAATCACAAAAGAATTTGTACAGAATATGATACACACTTGCGAGTATTCTGGTCGGAACACGGTTAATCAGTACACATGAAACTAATTGCAAAAACAAATTTAACTGAAGACACAAATTATGCAGCTTTTCCCACTAAATTATGCAGAAACCTCTGTTTGTCTCTCATTATTAAAAATTTTTTTTTAAAATCCAAACTCTAGTGATGGTTCGAAGAAACAAAAGAAATTGTTATCCCCAAGAATCCAATCCGTTGCACTTGGGTCGTAACAAGGTGTTTTTATTCATACCAAATCGTACCAAGTACCAAATGTGCTTTTCAAGCTTTTAATCGCCACCTCAACACTAATGAGATAATCAACCAATCCAAATTTTTAACCTCTGTAACTAATCAAGCAGCTCCGCTCTTTGACACCACCCCCCCCCCACCAATTACGTGTTTTGAGCACGTAAGAAAGGCGGAAGAACCAGACACTCTGCTAGTAGGGTGACTTAAAGGTCGTAGAACATTTAACGATATATTCATCGTGATTTGCTGACCATTTTAAATTACAGTCACCATCATTCAAATATTAAGAAACAAACGTTAAAATTTTGGATTATATTTGTCTTAAAATAAAAAAAACTTGAAAGAAATTAAATTAGACTATATCAATTTTTAATTTTAAATTAACATGCGCATGGTAAAATTCAGCAACGTTGTCCAATTTTTAAACATCGGGAATGCCCTAAAGCAGCCTCCACTGGAGATTGATAATTTTAAAAAAATCTTTAGTCGTATAAGAATATTTTCCACTCCAAACATTTCAAGTAAAGTCTCGAGTTTAATTCCTTTCTGTCTTCACTAGAATCTTCAAAACACGAGATCGACTCAATAAAATTTAACTGAGAACCCTCGTTTTGATGCAGCCTCCAGAAAGATGAACATTTCCGATTTATCTCAGCAAACGATCGTTGCGTGTTTATGTCAAGGGTTAAACGGCTGAGTCCTGACGGGCAAGAGTTTTGGTGAATTATTACAGTCACGTCTGGATAAGTTAACATGCCAAAGGACCTCACTATCTTTTGGTGAATTATTACAGTCTCGTCCGGATAAGTTAACATGCCAAAGAACCTCACTATCTTTTGGTGAATTATTGCAGTCTCGTCCGGATAAGTTAACATGCCAAAGAACCTCAATATCTTTTGGTGAATTATTAGTCTCGTCTGGATAAGTTAACATGCCAAAAGGACCTCACTATCTTTTGGTGAATTATTAGTCTCGTCTGGATAAGTTAACATGCCAAATGGACCTCACTATCTTTTGGTGAATTATTAGTCTCGTCTGGATAAGTTAACATGCCAAAGGACCTCACTATCTTTTGGTGAATTATTACAGACTCGTCTGGATAAGTTAACATGCCAAAAGGACCTCAATATCTTTTGGTGAAATTATTACAGTCTCGTCTGGATAAGTTAACATACCAAAAGGACCTCACTATCTTTTGGTGAATTATTACAGTCTCGTCTGGATAAGTTAACATGCCAAAAGGACCTCACTATCTTTTTGTGAATTATTACAGTCTCGTCTGGATAAGTTAACATGCCAAAAGGACCTCACTATCTTTTGGTGAATTATTAGTCTCGTCTGGATAAGTTAACATGCCAAAGAACCTCACTATCGTTTGGTGAATTATTACATGCTCTTATGGATAAGTTAACATGCCAAAGGACCTCACTATCTTTTGGAGAATTATTAGTCTCGTCTGGATAAGTTAACATGCCAAATGGACCTCAATATCTTTTGGTGAATTATTAGTCTCGTCTGGATAAGTTAACATGCCAAAAGGACCTCAATATCTTTTGGTGAATTATAACAGTCTCGTCTGGATAAGTTAACATGCCAAAAGGACATCAATATCTTTTGGTGAATTATTACAGACTCGTCTGGATAAGTCAACAGGCCAAAGGACCTCTCTATCTTTTGGACTCATCGAAAAAATATTCATGCCAGAGGTGAAGTTTGGCAATAAACATGAAATAATTCGTGTAACTGTTACTCTGTATTGGCAGTTACTTTACTGGATAAAATAAGAAAATACTGTACAATATTTCACTGTAGATTACTTTTTACAGTATAAGGGGAAAATGAGAAAATTCTAAGTTAAAAATGAAAAAAAAATGAATAGAGTTTATATCTTGACATCTCATAAAAAGTTGTTTCTACGTTTGTAGGTGTCCTTTTCTACATTCTACAAGATTTGACTGCTCTACCAGAAGCTATAATGTTGTCATTAAACATCTGCACTTATCTTATTTAATCTTTTTATTTATATTTTTGAACGTTTTAATAAATTGTTTTAGAAATATTGTTTTCAACAACAAATTATAATGTACGCGCTTTCGTCATTGTTTACCAAAGTTTTTTTAAATTAAATACCGGTAACTCTTGCCTAACAAAGAGCACAAAGACAAAGATCGGCAGTACAAAGTAAACAATCATAAAGACCGATTTAGCTTGTAGTTTAAAAAAAAATGTGTACCATTTCGTTTACGCTGTCCTATTGTTTTTTTTTGGGTCGGCTTGCGAGCGGATTACACACTTTTAATACTTTTCTCTTCCAAAAATGGGGGAGGGGGGTATATACAAAGAGTATAATACTATATATTATGATTTATTTCGAAATTAACACCTGTTTTTTTTAAAATATAGCTTTTAACCTCTACAATATTTGCATCACTCACTCCACACAAAAATAATTTTTAAATATAAAAGAAAAGAAACTAAATTCAATTTAAGGTTTAACTACAAAGTAAGATAGGAAGTATTTAAATTGACTTAAATTTAATTATTGAAAGAATTCTATGTCGGAAAGTGTCTGAAATAAAACATACTTAGCATTAATCTCATTAAATTAAAATCGGTTTTACTAGTCTACATCTACATCAAGAGCATTTCAATAATTTTGTTATTTTCTTCACTGGGATAATTACTTTAATAAATTATAAATTCAGCTCTTTAAATTTACATATAAATATGTATATGAAGAAAAAACAAGTAATAAAAACTCGAATGAGTATTTAAACGCAATTTCCAACATAGAATTTCCGATTTTTTTTATACCAGGGAAATCATTCTAGTGTCATACCAAGAATGTTTCAATATAATGCGCACCGCGCAACAGTCTGATAATAGCATTCACAAAGCGGGAAAACCCCATTAACTATCATTCAAGATTACATGAAAAGTAATTTCAAATCAATAATTCTGAAACTAAACAAAACAATTGCTATCTACAAATTGCTGCTAAAATTACGGGAGTCGAACCAAAATAGATTTTTCAAAAATTCCTTCTCCAAAATTGTTCTAAATATTATTAGCTATCGTTTGCCGTTTGTTTCAACCCGTTGGATGTGAAGGCGAGAAATTGACAAAATACTGATAAATCCAGTCAACCTTTTCGTTATTTTTTTAGTCCGTTCACATCCTTGGGACCTACTTAACATATTTGTAAAAGACCCGAACCCTCTATATGGTATGGTTCAGGAGGAGTTGCTGTTCAAAGCTCGAAAAGACAGGCCGGACATTTCAAATATATAAACGCAATTCCCAAGGAAAATGGCGTTAAAAATGAGTGTGACATTTATCTTAAAGGTGATGTCAGCACCAGATAAAATGATACCTCAGGGTTCCATGACGTCATTTCAGATTACAGGCAACATGGATGCTATTTATAGTCCACTATTTTAGCGCTGAAGCTGATGAAAAGTGTTGGGGGAAAAATCCCGTTTGGCGCTGGCTCCCGTCTACCTCGGATTATTTCCCTTTATACGGGGGGCCCGGGGGGGGGGTCATCAATTAGAACCTATTTGGCCACTGGTCCTCCGACAGGACATGTAAACTTTGACCTTTGAACTAGGAACCCTGTGATAGCTTGAGGGGGTTATAACAGAACAAGCAGGGAAAAAAGATTTATGATACGTTATTGCGAGCTAGAAATACAACACAAAGATTATCTAATACAACCCTCAGTTAGAAGTAGGGATAAAAACACTTTTCTCCTCCTGTATGCAAGAACAAACACATACAAAGTCTCGTTCTTTCCGTTCGGAGTTCGGGCGGGGAATGGGTTGCCTGATAGTTGGATATCAAAATTATAAATAACAGGTTTAAAAAAACTCGATATGTCCCGATCTTATCTTCAACATTACAGACGCCCCCTTCCATGAAGAAGATTATTGCGTCTTTCGCTTATATCTTGTTTGTTTCCTCTCTCTCTCTCTCTCTCTCCATATGAGGTCAGAAGAAAGTACGACCGAAGGGTGAATGAACTCGGTGGGGATAAGTCATGGAGTGGTGGGACCTCGAGGGCAGGAGTGCACGGGGGGGGGGCGCAGGGAGTGGGTGGGTCAACGGGGGACACAATGACCCAGTAGATAACGTGTAGTCCGAGGTCACACTGTTTCTTGCAATAAATTTCATAGGGTTTTAATAAATCAAATGGAAATTATATATGGTTAAAAAAAAACCATATAATTTTTTTTTATATCAAAGCTATGATAAAAGCAAAATAAAATGATGTTAAAACGACAAAAAATAACCATAAGATAAAAGAGTCTTCTTGGGTCACCCAACCATAAAAACAATCCACCCCTGATTCAAGTCACGAAAGTAAAAAAATTGCAAGACTTGAAATTTGAAAATGAATATTTTTAGCCAAATTCATTTTACCTTAATCATCCAGAGATTAAAGACAATTTTATATATCAAGAATGAGAATAATAAGGACGAGATTAAAGTCATACTATTTATGCTTTTGAGTGGCCAAAGAAAAACATAAACAACATAAAACAGATATTATCTCTTATTGTGCATCGTTTGTGGTGATTTCCACTTCATTGCACGATGTCATTGTTCTACGCCAGAGACGTTTTACTTTTATGGCCGTGGCAAATTGCGGCATTTTGGAGGGATACATTAGTAGGGAGATAATAGAGAAGGTCTTTATGACCACAGAAAAAAAAACAATATGGAGCCAAACTTGTTTTAGATGAGTATTGACATTTCTGGCCATGTCAAGTGATCTTATTCATAAGTTTAAAAAAGGAAACACTTTTAGAACAAGTGATAAAAAAGATGTTTGGTGTGTAAAAAAAAGTCACATTACTGCTATACTTTATGTCCTTGCAGTTACAATAGCCCTTGTCATTAAATGGCGGAAATCTATGAATAGAAATATCCGGGGTTTTAAGGTGGACACATTTAATATAAGATACGAGTCAATATGTAGTATGTAGTTGTATTGAGAAGGAAAGTATCTTATCAGCTTTATTTGTTAATTCTTCGTTAATTTAAGGCAGCTTATTGGACTTGAACAAGAAAAAACAGTTTCGTAAATTTACAATGATAACAATTTTTAAGAACTTATTGATTCTTCTGTATTTATGCATAAAAATATTGTTTCGGTAAATTTTTGTCTAAACATAGTAACATTACACAATGAGTTATGACGTTGTCCGGTCTGAGAAATGTCAAGCCCCTATTGCGTTGGCATTCGAGTGCATGTTAATAGTGTACTTATATCATCATAGACAATAAGGTATTATCTTTTGTGTATAACTAAATAACTATGTGTAATTACTAGGCACAAGTAACTATGCTAAAATTAATTTGCAACAAGAAAACAAAAGCGTGGTTATTTATAACTTTGATAAGTCTGAATCCATTTTCAAAGAGCCCAATTCATTGTGAAATTTAAAAAAAAACGACGTACAAATAAAACAACAATGTTTTTGACTATAATTCCTTTATTTACGAGACATAACTAAAAGTATGTTCATTATAATACGCATTGCACGACAATCCAAAAATCCAAAATTTTAGCTATGTCTCAAATATAAAGGATTTATAGTAAAAAAAACAAACTACTTCAGTCTGCCTGCTAAATTTCAACTCGATTTAATGACGGGTAAAGGGTTATAAAACCATTTTTAATATAATGCGCACCGTGCAAAAGATTAGCATAAACATTTACAGATCGGGAATATTTTTTTTTAAAATTTCGTCAATATAATACGCACCTCACCGCGCGACAGGAAAATATTAAAAAGGTTGTTCAATATAAAACGCACCGCAACACTCTAATAAAAAAATTAACATGCTACATAGAGATAAACTATAAGTTCATTAATTTAATTACAGTACATTCGATCGATCTGAAATTTTGACAGATCGTTTTTTATCGTCGCATGAGTCGGCCTTCAAAATTTAAGCTCGCTAGTATACGGGAAGTGGGTTAAAAATCGATCCCAAGCTTATTTAGGCAAACAATCAAACAATCAGACCCCACGAGTTAATATAAAAGGATTTAATAAAAACCAACACATTGTACATGCGCTATTTTCGGTTGAATTAGCAGGTGAATAAAACATTATTTAAAAAAATAACGTTGAAAATTTTTAACAGGTATATATTTCCAAACACAGCTTTTGTGACCAGTAAAGAAAATCCTGCACAAACATTAATTCGTGTTCTGGATAACCTTTTAAGACGCGTCAATATCCGACTCTAAGAGCTCTTACATCTGAACCCGTTACACACATAGGGTTATAAAGCTAATTTTTGCTTGTTACTTGATTCAGTGACACTATGGCACCGAGGGCACAAATATAACACTTTCTTGGTCTTTAGTCAATGTCACAAAGGGCATAAATCCAACACGTTCTTACACTTCAGCAGAGTCAACGACACAAAGGGCATAAATCCAACACGTTCTTACACTTCAGCAGAGTCAACGACACAAAGGGCATAAATCCAACAGGTTCTTACACTTCAGCAGAGTCAACGACACAAAGGGCATAAATCCAACACCTTTCTTACACTCGAGAGTCAGTGACACTTTGTGCATAAATCAATAAATTTCTCTTCTCCTATTCCCCCCAATTTTAATGCATAGATTTGAATTTCTTTCGTATCATCTATGTGACATTTATAAAAACAAACCAATTTTCTAATTTAGGCCATTATACGAGTGGAAAGTCTTCATAAATTTGTAACAAAAAAGTATGTTATTTTAAAGTCTAAATTTAAAGGGGATCCTCAAAATTCTCGCAGTGAAAATAAATAAATAAATAAAGCTTTGCAATTTGCAAAATTGCGTCCTGAAATTTATTTTTTGTTCTCTTCAGAATGTGTTTTTGAACATCTAAAGGAACTATTGGATCTTAGAAAAGAAAATAATTCCCATGTATTTAGCAATTTTGTTAGCCGACTTTTTTTCCGCCTCAGGTAAACTCCCTTGAATAAATCCCCCGGTAATGTTTTTTTTTGGTTTTATTTTTGTTGTAAATCATGGCGCCTCAAGGGAAAGAGAGAGAGAAAATGAACAATCTTTAATCTATACGATGAACACCTCGGCGAGATAGGAGATATCTCACTTCCGATCGCATGAAATATTATATGCTTGCCACCCCAATGAAGAGGTTTACCTAAGCGCCCAGAGGTGGCGCCGGTAAATCAAGGTGTTATCAAAGCGGCGCTGGTGGCAGCTGAATCATTGTTGGCGGCTATACTCTTATGAACACTTCGACGCTCACCCTCCGCCAACCCCCCCCACCCCCCCCACCCCCCCAACTTTTACCGTTACAGGTGTGTTGAATACGCCAAATACTTCAACAGATGAATCAGGGGCAATAAATCTATTGTTTAATTTATCAGTCAGTTGTCGATGCCCTGGAAATTTCGATAAATTCTTTTGATTAAACATTTGATTAAGGTTCAAATTTATTTTTTTTCTTATCGTAGTAACTGCTGCTACTGAATATAACTCTTTTTCGACACCAAGAAACGAATTAATTGAAAACTTTAAAAGCACACATACTGGCGGAGGGCTTCTTCGACTCGAACAGAAACCCGTTCAACGACGTGTAACACCTATACAACACACGATCTTTATTTCAACATAGCACACATCATAAAGTTCCTCATATTGCGACCAATAATTGGCTGCAGCGTTATATTGGGTAAACGTACATTTTTTAAAAACGCCGCCACGACTAATCGTAACCCGGTGCAAAACGCCCTCACGTTCACACCTTAACATATTCGCGGGATTGGTTTTAATAGGCGACCGGTTTCCCCGGCGCTAACGCACTGGGTTACTGACCCTAGTGGCACACCTCTTGATCGGCCACTGACCGGGAGTCATCGTAGTTAACGCACGGACAAGCCGTTGACGGTTTCTACCACCACCTTGGCGGTCACACGGCAACCCTTCCACGCGACGAAACCCACAAAATCTGAAGGTGTGGCCGTGAAATATAGTAAGAGCAATAAAATCGCATGCAGCTTTCTCTTTCCTGTAAAGGCTTAGCATATAAAGAGAAAACACGCAGACACCTACCTCATCTAGTACCTTACATGAGTAAAACTAAAAAAAACAAACTACTCTTTGTTTGGGTTTCTACTTTGTAATTTAAAATCCCCACACGCCACGGTAATCTATTTTAAATTTCATCAACCATTTAAGTACAGCATTTTGAGACTTTATTTAATTTGACCGTGCCAAACAAGTTCTTAACCTGTGTCTATTGACAAATCGTTGGCATTTCCCCACTTAATCTCTATGATAACAAAGCGGCGTTAAGTTTAAAGAACTTCAGGCGTATCGTATATCGAATATCGATTCGGTCGAAAATTTTAATAGAAACGAATCCGCTACATACTTTAGGCGATCAAGACTTGAAGTAAAGTATAATCGATTCTCAAAAAAGATCGATGCATTAACAAAAATGTCGATGCTGATAGCTCAGGAGATCAGAGAGTATCGACACAATACAATCGGATCAAGTCAACGATTATAACTGTTGATTTAAACCAATGCAAACAATGAATGCATTAAGTAATTATCCCTGAGCTTAACTCAAGTGCGGTGCTTGTAGTTGTTACATGTAGGTATCTATGTCGAGGATACGTTTTTAAACTTGTTGTATGAATTAAATATATGTCAGTGCGAATATTTAAAAAACAAACAATTAAAGTTGAATATTGACACTTCGGTGTGTACAGATATTAGATAACACTTGCGATGTAATTATAAGAATATGACAATGCAGAGTTACACTGTGACTGCTGCCAATGCGAGATGATTTATTGACTTAAATCTTACGAATTACTTGTAAAAGATGCAGAACATATTTTAAAAAGCTGTGTATATTATATTATGGAATGATGAGGCTCTTTGAGTACCGTGGCCCGTCAGATTGATCTGCTATGTCAAACCTGGAACAGCTCAACTTCTGTCATCACATTACAATATACTTTAAAACAAATCTATTATCATGATGAAGGAAGAGTCAATTATTCATGATTTTGTTTAGGATACAATTATCTATTCTCTCTCACTTTCTCTCTCTCTATATATATATTTACTAGACGCCCCGCGGCGTAGCATACGCCGCAGAATTGCTCATGGAGAGAGCAAAGAAAGTGGAGAAAGAACGGACACAAACTACAGCACGAAGAAATCAAAACAACGCGAGTGAATGCCTTACACGAGGAAGGTCCTGGGTTCAAGCCCCAGCAAAAACATAATTTTTTTAATTTTATAAAATAGTATTCTTTTTGCCCTTCTTTTTTCCCTTTTTTTTTGCGAACATCTCTGACCCTCGCTAGGGTCGACCAATCACAGTTTATGGTTTGCAAGCTAGAGTGGTAAAGGTTGGTGGGCAAGTAGATAATCACATTGCGAATGTCTCGAGACAAACAATGCTTCGGTGGTTTACCCCCACCGACGTTCACTCGCGTTGTTTTGATTTCTTCGTGCTTTAGTTTGAGTCCGTCCGCCCCCCCCCCACACTTTCTTTGCACTATCCATGAGCAAGTCTGTGGCATATGCTACGTCGCGGGGCGTAGTATCAAGTAGTCAAATACTATTCTATATTGCTTGATAATAAAGTAATAACAACAACAAAACCGTGAAAAGCATCCGAGGCTAATTTCAATATTGTATGAACAGCTTTATGTACCAATTTGAACCTTCAAAAATGTATGTTTAAATATCATTGCATTAAAAGTTGTATTTGACTTCACATTTAATTGAATTACTGAAGTATATTTACGATACATGATACGATAAAATAAATAGAAAAGACTTCGAGTTTGGAAAGTCTAATTTCAAGTAAGTCGATAAGAATTCGAATACAATTCATCAATAACACAACGTATTCATTTCGAAAAAAAATTACCCATCTCGAATTACATAAAGATTTATACGCTACTGATATGACGACAATTAATTTATATGTCGAGATACGAGACGGAATATTTCAATTACCCAAACAAATTGATGGAGTTTTGTCGTCAAGGTGCTCATGCCGTCCAAAATATATATCATGGCAAAGACAAATATCTAACGGAACAAAAGCGGTATTTGAGACCCCAGGTGGAGCCTGTGACGTAGATGTGATTGTCTGCTGCTAAAAACAGCTTATTACAGATGATTCATTGATACAAATTTCAATATTGCATGATGATAGAGCCACGCAAAGTCAAATGAATTCTTCAGAAACCCACCCTCACACTACTAGGGGCACACTTTCCATAAATTCAAAATCTTCAGCCGACAGAGTGCGTCGAGTCGATGCTCAGCCTTGTGTTTACAACGTAAGGATAGACTCTTTACTATTTTGTTTCATTTCTTTTTTTCGTTGGCAGTGCCTCATCTTCTCTTGGTTTTAAATACCACCCCCCCCCCGCAAAAAAAAACAAACGCTCTTTCATAAACAACTAATACTCTAGAATCTAGAACAGGGGTGGCCAGACCTAAAGTAAGTGAGAGCCATTTTAAAATTATAAAAATTGTTGAGAGCCGCATTGAAACACTATGTGTCAATAAGCCTGTTTCGGAAATTTTCAAGCCATTCTTGTTCTTGTAACATATATATCTCATAATTTGTACACGAGCCGCAATGTGAACACAGAAGAATAAAAAAAAAGCAAAATATCAGATGTACATCTACAGAATTTTCGTGCACCCATAGTCATAGAAACATATTTTCGTGACCCGTGGGGTGGGTCCGGGGACAAAAAGTTTAAGATCCTCTGCCCCTTGAGGTGTTACGCCTCACTCTATATCTGAAGTAATACATCAGACAATGTGTACAGTGTGTTTGTGGGGGGGGGGTCGGGGTGGGGGGGGGGTCAGGCTATCAATTCATCTACCAGTTTCAATAACGCCATGTTGTTGAAGACCTCGAGACTGAAGAATAAGTTGATGGTGTATAGTGAAACAGGAAATGTTGAATCTCGAAGTGAACGAAAAGTTACATCAAAGGGGCCAACGTTTCAGCTAACCGTCTGCTTAAAATTAATCGTCCCCCCGAATGATAAAACAAGGGAGAAAAAAAAAGAGAAAAAAAAATAAATAATAATAATAATAATAATAACTACATTATAAAAAAAAGACATTAAAAAAAAGACATGTGTTTGGAGTTTGAGATTTCGAAGAGACGTGGTAGGGGGCAAAAATAAAAATTTCTGGACGTTAGGTCTTCTAAAGTCTAAACAATCAGAATCAAATGGAGCGTACTGTTCAAAGTATTGCAGGAATTAAAATAGTACTATATAATATTACAATTAAGATTGGAAGTACATATTTAAAACAAAAGAAAGAATAACAACTATAAGAATGAAAGAAATACTTTGAAATTGATGGCCGTTGATTTAGCAGGTATGTTGGTTGACTCGTTAGTATGCTTTTTTGGGCAAAAACTGAATTGAATTTTTAAAATCCCTTTTCTTACACTAGAGGGAATGAGCCCCCAGTGGTATACATATGAAGTGTCTTTGTTTTTATCTCTGATAAAATATTATGGGACAGGATTAAGTTCTCTGAACCTCTCAGGTTATCTTCACTACGTTTGGTGTGTGCGTGTGCGTGTGCCTGTTTAGCAAGAGTGCATCTACGGCAAACAACCACATAGATCGCATTCCAAAAGATGTAAGTGAAATAGTCTTTAGTAGAATAAAGTGAGCCGCGGAAGCCTTACGTGTCTTGTTCAGCAGTTAACAGGGGCAGGCCTAAAGGCGGCTTTTTGAGCATGACATAGTCCGACCCCGGTGCGTGTCGCACTGAAGGCGAACGTGGACCAGATAGTCTCCTAAATATTAGTTCTGCCGAAGACGAGTAGCCAGTGCAAAGGTTAGTAGGGTTAGCGTCAGAAGTATATGGAGTGCACGCCTTAAGAATTAAATATTTTTCTTAAAAAGTTTATTTAGTTGCTAAACGGGACCAATCATTCCAAACATTGAAATAGTCCCAAAGTGATAGAAGTTATATATCGAATAGGACTGATTTGTGGGCCAGAGAAGTACTTCAGAAGTCTCTCGTTTAAATAGTTCCAGCTTAAAAATAGATGTACGTGTAGTTGTTATACGTTTTACATGTGCTGAAGAATAAATATACGCACATTGTAAAGACAAAACATATTCAATTTTTAAAAAATCGTTGATAATTTTGTCAGATATAGCACATACATCGTATGTAGATACAATAAATTGGTTAGTTATAATATTTTATTTCATTGCTTTGAAGTCCACGTTTGACTAGATTTGTGTTTTTGAAAAGCCATCGGCACGCTAATTTTTTAAAACCTATTTGACAACCCATTGTATACATAATATTATTGACAGATTCACGTCAATAACAATAAATCAACAGAACAGTCAAGAAACAAAGATGATACTTTATAACAAAAATACCTAATGAGTGCAGAAAGGACAGTAATCTATCAAGAGGACATATGGGAAGGTTTTCACTTCTTAGCAGACGTCATTAGGGGCATACAATTATAGATGAGTTATTGTGCTAAAAAAAATTTGCAGCATACTGTCGAGCTAACCTTTGAAAGAAATATCCCCAACAACATTTTTTTTTAAAGTCTAGAATTAATGCCATGTTTAGGGAGGTAAGGGGTTTGGTTTTTGAAGGTATCGGTGAAATTTTGAAGCAGCTGTAAATACTTGGAGCAGTCGGCAGAGTTTCGGAGTTATCAGAAACGTCATAGAGAAGTTGGGGGTGTTTCGTAAGGGTCGATACTATTTTAAATGAGTCCGTATCGTTTTGGGCGTCATAGAGAAGTTGGGGGTGTTTCGTAAGGGTCGATACTATTTTAAATGAGTCCGTATCGTTTTGGGCGTCATAGAGAAGTTGGGGGTGTTTCGTAAGGGTCGATACTATTTTAAATGAGTCCGTATCGTTTTGGGCGTCATAGAGAAGTTGGGGGTGTTTCGTAATGGTCGATACTATTTTAAATGAGTCCGTATCGTTTTGGGCGAAGTCGGTAGTGTTGAACCGCCTCTTTCTGACTTTATGACACACTTTAAAAAAAATTAACAGGAGCTATAGTAGAATGTGTCTTTGCACATAGATGATAAGTATCTCAGAGATATGTGTATGGGCCAGGGGTGGGCAACGTTTTTAGGGTGAGGGCCGCTTATGTAAGAAATGAAACATCAAGGGGCCGCACCCAACTAAAATTTAGCCTCGATTCAAGTAAAAACATCAATCTTTAACACGAATTTATTGATTTTTGCTGGCTTCCGCGCGCCGCAAAAAACTCCGTAGCGGACCGCATGCGCCCCGCGGGCCATAGTTTTCCCATCCCTGGTCCAGGGTACAAATCTTGAGATAGGTCTCTGTGGTATAAATGAATGTGTGATATGTAAGTGATAAAATGGGAAACTAACTGGAGTATGTCTTTCCACCCAGAAAAGTGTCAACTGTCTAGAGTAACAAAGAAAAAGAAACAAATACATTCAAAATATTTAATTCATGGAAAAGAACTGACCCAAACTAAAGATGCAAAATACTTAGGAGTCATAATAAATGAGAAACTATCATGGAATCCCGATATCAATGAAATTATTAAAAAATCAAACAAAGCCTTAGTCTTTATAAAAAAAAACTTTTACAAATCTAATAGAGATATAAAACTAAAATGCAACCTCACTTTGGTGAGACCTGTACTAGAATATGCATCTTCTGTATGGGACCCATCCACTAAAGAAAGCATTGATAAACTAGAACACATAAAAAAAGAGCTGCCAGATTCATTACTGGAGAATATTCAAAACTGACAAAAATAACACCATTAGTTAAACCATTAAGCCTTGAAACACTAGAGGATAGAAGAACAAAGAATAAAGTAGTAATCATACATAAAGTAATTAACTCTAATTTAGAAATACAACACAAAGATAACTTAATACAACCCTCAGATAGACCTAAGGTTAAAAAACCTTTCTTATTCCGTATGCAAGGACAAACTCTTACAAATTTTCGTTCTTTCCGTCTAGAATTCGGGCTTGCAATGGGTTGCCTGAAGAAACCAGAAAAACCAACACTTTATCAACATTTAAATCGCTAATGAAAATGCAGGACTAAACACAAACCACAGGTAAGCATAGGACGCAATAATCTTCTGTATAGAAGGAGCGTCTGTAACAGATAAGATAAGATAAGATATGTGTCTTAGTGATATGTATATAGTTCATAAATTTTCTTGTGCTAGGCCTTTAAGTATTAATGAACTTGTGATAAGTTATTTGCACGATAAGCCTCATTGTTAAATTTTCTCGAATCCCACACACAGAACACTGAACACATCCCTGTCTCCGAGAATCTCTCGCAGCCTTTAAAATCCTTCAATACTTCCTGATATATTTTAGCCATGTCCTCATCGCCCTAGCGACTGGTCAACGTGAAGCTATTCGCCGCTCTCGGTGCCGACACCTTGACAGGCTGCACCTAAACTTACCATCGTCAAATGAGTACAGAGATGTCTATTTTTAGTCGTTAATTCAAACTGGCGCCTTTACTTATGAGGTCGTTTCCTCAACAAGACGGGATAGTGTCGTAAACATAGGGGATGAGTTGTCAATTTTTCCATTTTTTTATTTTGAGATTTAGATATTTTTTTTATACACAAGGGAAGAAACGGCTATGTGACATTTTTGAAATTTTGTAGTTAAACTTTGTATCTGATATGGGATCAAAAATTGAATGCTCTGAATTAGGTTTTATGAAAAAACTATGTCCCTGACCCTATTAAAAATTCAAATCTATTTAGTTAATTTCTAAGAAATCTCTATAATTTTGAACTTTCAAACTTCAATATCCCAAAAGCACAAAAATGTGACATAGCCGTTTCTTCCCTTGAGCTCTTCTGTTGTAAATGTACAGTTTCACAGTTAAATATTATTTATCTTAATCGGGTTTTTATAACTTTTATCCTACATGTGTAATTTTTGTTTTCATTGGAACATCGCATCA
Source organism: Ampullaceana balthica (assembly GCA_944989445.1). Classification (NCBI taxonomy): domain Eukaryota; kingdom Metazoa; phylum Mollusca; class Gastropoda; family Lymnaeidae; genus Ampullaceana; species Ampullaceana balthica. The sequence continues at coordinate 62,331 of CALYLW010001547.1, forward strand.
ATAAAGTGTTAGTAAAATCTCACAAGAAAACTTCAACGGTTGCTGGGTACAAGTGTTGAGTTATGGTTGGTGGAAATAAAATACAGCGTATCCTGAACCTATTCACGGTTCCACATTCGCGACCCCCGCATATTCGCGGGTTAGGCTCTTAACCCTATCGCATCGCACTGTACTGTCATCATCATCATCATCATCAGTCCCGTGACCGTTGAGGTCGTTTGGGGGGAGCGCATGGACACATAAACATATAACGATCCCCACATATGCCTATTTTGAGCGGCTGCCTAATAATTCACGCAATTTCATCCCTGTCCATTCCTTTATGTTGTCCAGCCAGCTTTTCCGTTGTCGCCCGCTTCGCCGGCCCCCTTCTACAGTGCCTTGAAGGATACTTTTTGGTACTGTACTGTGTTATTATTTCCTGATCTGTGCGTACTGTATTCGTCTGTCTAAGTTTGCCTTTAAATTTGTTCCATTGTCTGTCAAAACTAGTACAAATGTTGTACGCACAGAACATGACTTTACGGTACAGTACTACAGTGTGAGTAACTATGCTATGCGGTGTTACTGTCCTCCTGTACTTAACGTTTCTTTTGGATCAAAACATTGTTGTAGTACAAAACTAAAATGTGTTAACATTATCATTACCAAATTAGTGAAACATAACATCGCGCAATATTACTGCACGATCACTGTATTATGAGTAAGAGTGTCCTTAGAGAGTGTTCGGGAAGCATTTAGTACCGTATATAATGTCATTCATAGGTGTTTTAAGACTGCAGCCAATATTCACGGTTTTTCATCATTTATTCCACACCCCTGGCGGAGGGGGGGGGGTAAAGAACGTAACCCCACGAATAGCGAGGGAATACCGTGGACAATCAACTACTACCTTTGAAAATCTACACCCGCACACACTAAATTTACGCCTGCATTTATTCCAGACATTAAGTAATCATCGCTTCAGGCAATCAATTCATTTTTTTATTTTTTTAAAGTGAGCTTCATAGCGCAGAGAGATTCGCTTGGAAACGGGGCCCCGGAATCGACTGCTATCATGTGGGTGACTGCGACAATGGGGCCAGACCCCAATTAATGTTTACCCGCCGCTTGCACTACAGGGCGAGTTCGCTGTTGTGAAATTCAGGGGAGCGAGCGGGGCGGGGGTCGGATACACGGTCATGACCGGTGTCTGCCCCACCTGATAAACAGATAGTGCGGCGATGTGTTTGTTGTCGTTGATGAATTGCTTTCTATTAGCTAGACTTGAAATTATTTGTCTCAGTGCTTCTTTCAAGATATTTAAAACTCATCACTGACAACTTCCTGATAAACAGATAGTGCGGTGTGTTTGTGGTCGTTGTTGATGAATTGCTTTCTATTAGCTAGACTTGAAATTATTTGTCTCAGTGCTTCTTTCAAGGTATTTAAAACTCATCACTGACAACTTCCTTGTTTGGTGAAATTTGTTACAAAAAGCTTTATCTCGAAGGACGATTTACCTTAAAGTCCTTCTCTTTCTTCTAGTACAAAATTTTATCTTGAAGAACAATTTACTTTATAGTCCTTCTAATTCTTTTAGTACAAAGCATTATATTTAAGAGCATTTTACATTACAATACTTCACTTTCTTTAGGCGCAAAGCTTTATACTAACGAACATGTTACTGTATTTATTGTCCTACTCTTACGTTCAGTTAAAAAAACAACCCACACAAACTTTACCTTGAAGAACATTTACTTCATAGTCCACTTCTTCCTTTAGGTAAAAAAATCTTTATCTTGCAGAACATTTTACTCTGTAGGTTTATCTATTAATTTAAATACTTTGGGTATTCCGTTGAACCGAATCTCTAAATATATATTAATAAAATATCCGGGTATTTTGTGAGAACGTATCTCAACAGACGTCTGTTATTCCTACATTCAGATGCGTGAGCTTCGAGGACTTTACCCCTCCCCCCCCCAAAAAAAAAGAAAAGTTTGTTTACAATTTAGTTATGCTATAAAAAATTTCAAACACGTTGTTACTTCTATATCTATACCGAAAAATATTGTGTGACTGTGTGACGAGAATCTTACCTACTCTTACGTAATGATATACGCAATTTCCCGGTCTGAGAAGAGACAAACCTTATAACATGTGTAGGATCCTTCAGGAATCAATGCGGATTTACGGGCATTAGGTATTTTAAAGTTTAATCAGCTCAAAAATCCCGTAGTTGAGAAAGGTAAGCCATAAGAACATCTTAAAAGTGATTGAACTGCATTACCTATCTCAAGACATCTTCATATTCCCACGTGATTCGAAGTGAAGCAGATTGGTTTCCCCATGACCGGATCTGTTCGTCGTAGGAAAACCAGCAGCGGGGGAGGGACCCATCGGGTGTACACCATGAGAAAGGGTTGACACCGTGATGAAAATTCTGTATTTTCTTGTTATTTGGCAATGTCAGACTCGGAGGTGGTTAATGGGGAGTAATTATTTTTCCCGTGCATTGAGTGACAAAATTTATCCTTAACATCCCTGAAAAAGTTGATTATTTAAAGCAAAAAAAAATAATAATTCACAAACTATCACTGATTTCGAGACAAATGTAAAAAGAAAAAAAGAAAAAAGTAATGTCCGCACGAAACAACATTTTGAAGTTTGATTTTCTAAACAACATTTTGATATTACGCTTGTCAGAGATTGTGATATGCACATGTGTAGTCTCGCGTGGATTGGTTTTATGGCATTTAAACCATAATCACATTTAATTGCAAAAAAGCAGTTTTTAGAGGATATATATATATAATTATTGTATATATACTTAAATATAAGCTAAAAAATGACGTCATAGCGCTACGAATCCTTCCTTCCAATACTCGGTGGGTTCAAATGTATCATCGTCTGGCCTCAAATCATGGGTGTGATGAGGGTAAATGAAAATAACTTGCGCATGCGTGATCAAAACCACCTGCTAGGGGAGGGGGTGTGAAAGGGAAAGTACTGCTGCTTGTTGATGACACGGGTGAACGCAATAAGTGAGCCGTGCCAATGACGATAATGAAAACAAAGGGGCATATATCTCTTTATTATTATTTAAAAAAAAATAAAGTTTGGGAAAGGGAGCTTGTTGTTAACAATTTTTTTAAAAACTACACCAAGGTATATAAAATAAGAGTTAAATGTGTCCTGACAAAGTCAATGCCTACGTTTATTCGAAAAGAGACATGAATCACCTAGAAGTCACGTTTCCTTCTGATTTTGTCTGTTTCACAACTACGCCACTGCTACGCCATCGCTGTTCGAGATGGTCGTGTATCCCCGTTAAGACATAAGCTTTGATAGTAATAAAAAAAAAGTCAGGGGAGTCAACATTTAATAAGTAAAATGTAAAAAAAATCATTTTTTTTAAAAAAAGGGACACGGTTTTATTTACAAACATTTACAGACTCAAACGCGCTGATCTCCCCTGCCCTTGATGTAAACACTGGAATTTGGTAAAAGAGGGCTGGAGTGAAACCAATGAGCCGTGGAGGTCAACTCTAGCAGACGACTATACATTCTATATAGTGATTAATAGAGATAAACTAAAAATTGATTAATTTAATTACGGTAAATTCGATCGATCTGACATTTTGATACAATGCATTGTCATCCAAGATCTATCTGTGGTAAAATTTTGGGATCTCTATGACCATCAGAAGTGGTTTAATTTTACGTTTCAAGATTTGAAGGAAGGTTGGATGGATGGATACAACATACAAACAGTGTGACTTAAATAAAAGCGTGTAATAATTTAAAAAAAAACTACTTATAAGTTTACAACTCAATGCCTAATGCGAGATGCTGACACAAAAGGATCAGGGCGAATCACGTTTTCCTGGAGGATGTACAATTTGAGTTGAATGAGAAAAGCGTTGAAGTCCTTCAGGCCATTTCACAAGTCATCTCCCTTTGAAACTGTAACGCCTTACAGTAATGATACATTGATACTGTACGCGGAAGGCAATCAATTGTTTTCGGAGAATCAACTTCTTCACAAAAAGGCATGGATCAAAATTTCCACAGCTTAAATTCGGTGCAAAGAGTTCATGAACAATTGCCGAAAATCGCTTTTTTAAAAACCATTTTGAGGAGAAAAAAGGGGCGTGGGGGGCAGAGATGTTTAAGATCAGACTGAAAGAACGAGGCTCTCGTCGTTAGAAAGTCGCCATTGTTTGGAGGAATCACGGTTTGCGACCAATCAGGCTGCCGGAAGTCCGGTTCATCAGCGAGCAGAGCAGACATTTAGAGACTTCGAAAACGGTTTTACATTTGTCGTTGCAGCTAACCTTTTTACGGCTGTTCCTCGTTTCGTTGGGCTTGAAAGCGTTGAAGCAATGCGCCGAACAGGTGGAACCGATGTTTGACAATAACTGTATACACCATGAGAAGATGAAAAGAGCCAACTGTTTGACAATAACTGCATACACCATGAAAAGATGAAAAGAGCCAACTGTTTGATAATAACTGTATACACCATGAAAAGAGCCAACTGTTTGACAACAACTGCATACACCATGAAAAGAGCCAACTTTTTGACAATAACTGTATACACCATGAAAAGAGCTAACTGTTTGACAATAACTGTTTACACCATGAAAACAGCCAACTGTTTGATAATACGCCACTCATACTTTGGAAAGAGTGAACTTTAGGTGGTAAGCGAAGAAGTCCAACATTCGCAACTGCTTCTTATGAGAATATGTTTCTTATTCATTGTCAGGCTCAGAATTAGGGTTATGCTTGGAGTTACTTTTAGAGTTAGGATTAGAGTTAGGGTTAGAGTTACGGTGAGAGTTGGGGTTAGAGTTACGGTGAGAGTTGGGGTTAGAGTTAGGATTAGAGTTGAGGTTAGAGTAAGGTTTGACTTAGGGTTAGAGTAAGGTTAGAGTTAGGGTTAGAGTTAGGATTAGAGTTAGGGTTAGAGTTAGGGTTAGAGTTAGGGTTAGAGTTAGGATTAGAGTTAGGATTAGAGTTAGGGTTAGAATTAGAGCGATGATGATAATGTCTTTCTGCCACAGCGCTAACTGTCCATGCTAGTCCAACATGATCGTCACACTCTAAGCTTTGACACTGCCTACAAATACAATTCTTCAAATTTTCTTAAATTTTTCTGAATGTCACACTGCTTCCATGATTTTTTGGGAATACTGCTAAAAGAACACAAGCCAAGGGACTTCCTCCAGTGTTAATCTTTTTTTCGGGGACTTTTAGAATGTACAGCGTAGAGGAACGCAACTTTTTTTTTACGGATATATGTTTTGAATTCAGATATTTAAAAAATGATGCTGTGCCAATCTGTCTATATAGTCGTTTACAGTGATATAATTATGTGATATATCGCTCAGCTACATTAAGCGAGTGAGATCCTTAAGAGCCGGTTAATGTGGTGCGACTTCCTCATGCGCATTACAATGCGCACTGCAGTCTTCGGTGCATCCTGGAGTCTCTGCAGTTGATTTTAAGGCTATCCCCACAGACTAATGTAATGTAATAGTCTCGTCTCGATTGTATAAAATAATCTGAATAAATAATTTTCTCTCTCTTATTCATTTAAGAGTTAAGGATAAAGTTATTGTATGCCTAGTTCAACTGCAATAAAACGGATCAGGAGGCTGAAGAACCGGAACAATTTCATTAGAAATATGTAATTTTTTATTTAAATTTTAATTTTTTTTTGCGAAACATTATTTATCCCGTACATAGAACCTCACTTACCTGATTATTTCACTATTGTTACCTGCATGTCGCCTTCCCCATCCCCCTTCCCGTGCGGTTTATTTTACCTTTCATTCGTCTTGCATTAAGTCTCCAAGACTGCAGCAGCCTCACCTGTCTTATCCGTCTGCAATCTTATCTTTCATGTTTATTTTCTCACCTGAGTTCTCTCAATCTACCTGCTTTACCTTCGCGCCCCCCTCCCCTCCACACCGTCTGTCTCCACGTCAGTTTCTTTTTGTGTTCTTTAGTCTAGATTGGAGCACAACCACCACCTCATGTTTGTTATCTTTGATGCTTTTAGATTATTTTTTAAAAAAAACAATTTAACGCGCTTTTAACGGATTCTTAAGACAATAAATCTAATTTTTTAATTCTATATTTCGTTGGATTGAGACAACTTTCTAAGGTATGGCTAACACCTGGGGCAACCTTTTCCATCTCCTAGGCAGCGCTGTTCAACAGTCTGATCGTGGGACTCGCTCACCGCCCTAAATCTCCCCCGGCCACGTCCAGCACGAAAATCAACTGGTGGCCCCACTGTTTCAGAGGCTAGGCCACAACGCCGACTAATCAATTCCCCGTTGTGGTCCAGCGCAGGGGTCGGCACCCGCGGCTCGGAGGCCGCATGCGGTTCTTTCGATGTCAAGTTGCGGCTCTCCAGTTCCATGCGCAATATTAATAATTAATTCATTTTATTTTGAAGACTCATGTTAGTGGCGCTTTAAAAACTGGAGATTTTTGTCAATTGTATCTTCCGGCTCTTCGGCCTCAAAAGGTGTTGCCGACCACTCGTCTAGTCTGCTGAATTACAAGTTGTTGAGGCAGTGCTTAGTTCTCATTTGAGTCACCAAACTCTGGTGTTTTCGACTCAGTTTTCACCATTGAAACGTCCGAAGCACGTGTCATTTTAAAACGGACGTGACGTCACTGCAGGCAACAACAAAAAAACGCTCTCTGGTGATAGATGAACCCCCTTAAGCCTGTCGTGCATTGTTAGATGTAGGTCGGAACAAGGACACGAAGGGATCAACTCAACAGATCGAAAACCGAATGTGATTAGATCTAGATACATTACCAATGGAAAAAATTTCGGATTGTGTCTATAATTGTTATAAACGAGCAAAAAAGCCCGTCCAAGGACGTTCCACCACCGTTCGGTGACATGTTGTAACTCCCCTCCAACATCCGTCTCGACCGGCATACATGTGCATCACGTCAAAAATACTATTCATTATAGATAAAATAAATAACTCGTAAAACCAGAGCTTTTGACTATAAATCCCAACGCGCATAACTCAAAATAAAGTCTTGGAAGAAATATTGCACCAAAAATAACTCGTTTTGAACGTCCGCGTAAACGTGTTCAATATGTAGGAGTCATATGTGTTTGAGGGACCAATCGCTATCAATGACCGCACAGAACATAGCCTTTTATTACATAGGATATTGTCACAAATTGTTGTTTGCGTGGCGTCGTTGTCTAGGGGTTTGGTGGTGAACAATTACACAGCCACACTCACAAGAACAATAAGCACTATTATATTTAATAAATGGTTTATTAGCCAAAAGATTACATCTATAAGACCATCAGTGCGAGGATTCTGCTAACAAACTTAGCCAAAAGAATACCTGCACCGAAGGGCCCACGCTAACTACTGACCTCCGCTTCACACTCTCCCATTTCTAGCCCCCAAACTTACACTCCCCTCCCCATTCATCCTTCACTGGTCATCCATTATCTCTCACGCCTCAGTGCCACACAGTCACGGATTCTCACCTCGACAGATATCATATTTATCTCTGTTTCATCGATTGATCTGTGGAATGAACAAAAGTAATGATAGATGTAGAAGACATAAGAGGATTTTTTTTAGGAAGTTAAAGTCGGATCGTTTGGGTGGAAATTGACGGTCGTTGAATCACATGTGGGTGCGAGTGTCAAACCAGCTTCAAAGATCGGTTAGACATGTTTGATGCGACGCCATTGTGTTATTCACGGAGTAACTACAGATGCCCGTAAGACAATTGATTTGGTAGCAATGAAGAGTCGCCAGTGAGATAATTGCAATGGTTACCCATTTTTTATTTATATAATAGTCAGTGATTTGTTGATTTTGAGCTTTCAATGGGAGTTCCCGAAGATTCTGTTCTCACTTTAGGAGATCTTATGGGAGTTCCCGAAGATTCTGTCACCACTTTACGAGATCTTATGGGAGTTCTAGGAGATTCTGTCCTTGCTTTAGGAGATCCTATGGGAGTTCCAGGACATTCAGTCCCGCTTTAGGAGTTCCTATGGGAGTTACCGAAGATTCTGTCACCACTTTAGGAGATCCTATGGGAGTTCTAGGAGATTCTGTCCCCACTTTAGGAGATCCTATGGGAGTTCTCGAAGATTCTGTCACCACTTTAGGAGATCCTATGGGAGTTCTAGGAGATTCTGTCCTTGCTTTAGGAGATCCTATGGGAGTTCTAGGAGATTCTGTCCCCACTTTAGGAGATCCTATGGGAGTTCTCGAAGATTCTGTCACCACTTTAGGAGATCCTATGGGAGTTCTAGGAGATTCTGTCCTTGCTTTAGGAGATCCTATGGGAGTTCTAGGAGATTCTGTCCACACTTTAGGAGATCCTATGGGAGTTCTCGAAGATTCTGTCACCACTTTAGGAGATCCTATGGGAGTTCTAGGAGATTCTGTCCCCACTTTAGGAGATCCTATGGGCGTTCCCGAAGATTCTGTCCCCGCTTTAGGAGATCATATGGAAGTTCCAGGAGATTCTGTCCCCACTTTAGGAGATCCTATGGGAGTTCCCGAAGATTCTGTCCCCGCTTTATGAGATCATATGGGAGTTCCCGAAGATTCTGTCACCACTTTAGGAGATCCTATGGGAGTTCTAGGTGATTCTGTCCCCACCTTAGGAGATCCTATGGGAGTTCCCGAAGATTCTGTCCCCGCTTTAGGAGATCATATGGAAGTTCCAGGAGATTCTGTCCCCACTTTAGGAGATCCTATGGGAGTTCCCGAAGATTCTGTCCCCGCTTTATGAGATCATATGGGAGTTCCCGAAGATTCTGTCACTACTTTAGGAGATCCTATGGGAGTTCTAGGTGATTCTGTCCCCACCTTAGGAGATCCTATGGGAGTTCCCGAAGATTCTGTCCCCGCTTTAGGAGATCATATGGAAGTTCCAGGAGATTCTGTCCCCACTTTAGGAGATCCTATGGGAGTTCCCGAAGATTCTGTCCCCGCTTTATGAGATCATATGGGAGTTCCCGAATATTCTGTCACCTCTTTAGGAGATCCTATGGGAGTTCTAGGTGATTCTGTCCCCACCTTAGGAGATCCTATGGGAGTTCCCGAAGATTCTGTCCCCGCTTTAGGAGATCCTATGTGAATTTCAGAAGATTCTGTCCCACTTTAGGGGATTCTACAGGGTGTCCCTAAAAACACTGTATGAACTATTTCAATGACCATAAAACACAACACATTAGTATAATACTGAAAAGTTTCATAAATCAAAGTATTGCGAGCAAGTGTAGAAACCAGCCAACAATTATCGAAAGTGTTCAAACTGATGGCCCCTGTGGTCCATGCACAGCTGACAAATTGAAATAATCACGCACGCTTTGGAGTCAACAAGAGAGCGATGTCAGCTGCTCTGCGTGGACCACAATGGCCACCCAATTCGAACACTTTCGATAATATAATTGGCTGGTTTCTACATCTGTTCACAATATGTTGATTTATAAAACTTCACTGTGTCGTAATAAGTGTCGGTGTTATGATCATTGAAACGTTGTATACTATTTTTTTGGGACACCCTGTATTCAATGTTCGCTTTAAGCTGCGCGCCTGCGCAAATATCTGACCGACGCCGCGCAGCAATTTAGAACGACCACGCAGCAAATTTTGTTAAATATTGCACACACAAAATGGATGCTGTGCAATTTTGCCCACCCATTTTTCTACTTTGCTCACAGACCAACGATCCTTAGAGGGAACACTGCATGTATTTTTGTTTAACTATCTCGCATATACCATTCTGTCCCTCTTCTTAAATCTACCAATAACTTACCTCTCTATTCTTCTTTGCTGTCCTTTACCATTCTCTCTATGTCCCTCCCCCCCCTCTCTCTCTCTCTCTCTCTCTCTTTCTTTCTCTCTCTCTCTCACTTCCTCTATTTCCCCATCTCTTGTCATAACTCACACCAACTCTCTCTGAATTTTCTCCAGATATATTTATCTCTAACTCTCTCTCCCCTTTCTCTCTCTCTCTCTCTCTCTCACACACTTCCTCTATTTCCCCATCTCTTGTCATAACTCACACCAACTCTCGCTGAATTTTCTCCAGATATATTTATCTCTAACTCTCTCTCTCTCTCTCTCTCTCTCTCTCTCTCTCTCACTTCCTCTATTTCCCCATCTCTTGTCATAACTCACACCAACTCTCGCTGAATTTTCTCCAGATATATTTATCTCTAACTCTCTCTCTCTCTCTCTTTCTCTCTCACACACTTCCTCTATTTCCCCATCTCTTGTCATAACTCACACCAACTCTCTCTGAATTTTCTCCAGATATGTTTATCTCTAACTCTCTCTCCCCCTCTTCTCTCTCTCTCTCTCTCTCTTTCTCTCTCTCTCTCTCTCTCTCACTTCCTCTATTTCCCCATCTCTTGTCATAACTCACACCAACTCTCTCTGAATTTTCTCCAGATATATTTATCTCTAACTCTCTCTCTCTCTCTCTCTCTCTCTCTCTCTCTCTCTCTCTCTCTCTCTCTCTCTCTCTCTCTCTCTATTTGTCTCGCTCCCCAACACACAGACTTTCATTTCCCAAATATTTCCTTGAACTCAAGAGCTCTTCCTTTAATCCTATACAAGAAGGGAATCAAAGGGAAAACTGAATCAGACTTCTACAAGGAACATGCGTTTATTTATTTACACAGAGGTTACCACTAGCAAAACAAAAGGGACAAGGTTTTGGTATGTCGGAGCCTTGAGCATTTTTTACTATTTATCTGGAATCGGTTTTGAAAGGAATCAAGACAATTAGAATCGATTCTTCTTGGAGGTATACACGTTCAGGAATAATTTATAGAAAATGACCAAGTTAAAAAAAATGTTTAATGGGACGTCCATAAATGACGTCAAGCGATAGTGGCCTATCCCCCCCACCCCCACTCGTCACACAGTGTCACAAAAAGTGAGGCCCCTCTCAAATATGATGTCACAAAGCTTTTCCTCCTATAAAAGCCTTATGACCTAATTGAAAATGAGCATGATTAAAATCACTTTATTGTCATTTAATTCTTTTTCTTAGTGTAAGGATGCACTCTAACATCGTAACACGCGAGAAGCCATTTAAAACGCCATTAAATAAATTGTAAAAAATCAAATTTTTAAGTGGAACTTAAAAAAAAAGTGTCGCGTTTGGATGTGACGTCACAGTTCTTTAACATCCCCTCCCGCTTGTCACACATTGTCACAAATTTGTGACCACCCCCTCCCCCCTTCGCCCTTGGTTCGTGACCTCATTTATGGACGGCCCCTTGTACTCTACGAGCATTGTTCACTTAAAAACGCTGAACTTACACCGCTTGATGAAGTTCAAAAGTAATTTAATTGGTGAACTTTCAAATAAAAATGTAACATGCACATCGGTTAAGAAATGATCATGAGATTAGCAAGACACAGATGAAGAAATACATGAAGGGTGTTAGTCTGACTCCAATCATTCACAAACAAGTAAAACAGTGCCGTTTCGTGCTCTATATCGCTACGTGTGAGAATACGTCGTAAAAAAACAACAACATAATAATGCAGAATGAGTTAGACCTGGAAATAAACGTATTTAAAAAATCTTTACTTTTAAAAACGATTTGCAAAAAAAATCGCTGACCAAAATAGGGTATTAAAAAAAATAGCTAACCCTGTGTGATTCTTAAATGCAAATAAGGATTTAGTAAATAAAATTATCTGTTATACCATGGTGGGGTTCAACGAGACTGTGGTATATAAAATATCAAATTTTATTTAAAAAATACAATATATATTAGTACAGTTTGACAGATATAAGTTTATATTATGAATTTTATACCAAATGCATTAGTTTGAAAAATAATATATAATATACATATATATATATATATATATATATATATAATATATAAATTATTCGGCAGAAATTAGGACAAGCACAAGACGCGAGCAAGGTAGCTTGACAAATGACCCTCGCTAGTGTCGACAAATCACAGTTTATGGCTGGCAAGCGATAGTAGTGCAGGGGGACATGTCTCGAGACCACCAATGCGTCTTGCGCTCACTTGGGTTGTTCTCATTTTTAAATCCCTTATAGTAACTTCACCGCCGTCTCTGTCTCTCTGTCGTTCTGTCGTCATCTCTCTCTGTCTGTCTCTCTGTCTTAGTCGGGCGAACGTACCGTAATTAAATTTATGCATGTTTAGTTTATCCTTATATAACGTATGTATTCAAATTCACGGTTTGTTATTGTTTTTTTTCCACGTGAGAGTTTGAGTTGACGCTTTGACGCGACCCATCGAAGTACCGGCGTGCTTTTCTTTACATTTTACGTGTCATGCTGAGCTCGACCTAGGGTTATGAAGCAAAGTTGAGTTAAGACAGATTCAGTCTGTAAATGTTTGTCGCGTTTGAAAATAATCAATACTGTTAGTTATGTCTCATATATAATGGATTTGTAGTCAAAAACTTTGTTTTTACGGGTTTGTTTTATTACTAGTCTTATATTAACTTGCTTTGTAAGTTTTTACTAGTCTTATATTAACTTGCTTTGTAAGTTTAATCGGGAACCGTCCCACTATTTGTTTATAATTTTTTCACGTGCCCAGTTTCACGCGTTGACGCCGACCGTCACTGTTCACACCCCCTACCGTCCCTGCGCCCAGTTTTTAAAACAAGGGGAGATAATTGTGATTCAGTCTGTAAATTTTGCGTTTAAACATAATCACTACTTTTAGCTATGTCTCATATATAAGGGATTTATAGTCAAAAGGTAAGCTGGCTTTGCACTTACTGTAAAATGCGTAGACTAAAAAGTAGAAAATTAGTGCATTTTTAATAAAAGACTAGTTTTAAAAAAGTGTTTTTAATGTTGATTATTCTTGCTGCTGTTTGTATCCGTTCGTCCCCGCCTTCTCCATTTTCTGTGCACTATCTATGCTCAAGTCAGCGGCGTATGCTACGCCGCGGGTCGTATCTAGTTAGTTATTTTGAAAAAGAAAGTACTTGGGTTGATTTCATTAAAATGAAAATAAAAAATAATTATTTTCTCAGTAAAAAGTTGTGATTCTTAATTTGTTTTGTTTGTGCCTAATTTAACTTTACATTCTCAAAATGTCAAGCCATGAGCTTGATGCAGGAGATAAATGTCAGACCCTTGGAAGGAATTGCTCTCATGTCTGGGTATACGCGCTGGGCTTGTGTGCTCATGGTGTTCCGAGGCGCGTCAACATGCACGTGGGGCCACTGTGGTCGAGTGGCATGCGTGCTCGGTTGGCGTACGGGTTCGAATCACCGTGAAGGCAGGGATTTGTTCCCGGGGTTCAAGGGTGTCCCGGAGTCCAAGCGAATGGGGACTTAACGATAGTTAGGGAGACAAAGGCGGCTGGGAATTGCGTGGAACCCTCGTAGCCGTGGCCTGCGTGTGAACGCTGCGTCACTTGCCCACAGGCCAGCATGATCTGTGGACGCAATAATCTTCTGTATAGAAGGAGCGTCTGTATAGATAAGACAAGACGTCAAGACGGCTACACGTCCACTCGTTAACTGGTCACGTGATCAAGATGCCGAGGGTATTTCATCTCCTCAATGCGGCTGATTCGCATCCAACTCAGCTGGAACGTTAACCCTCGCCTATCCCTCAGACAATCCGTCGGTAAGATAGAAAAAATTATCTTCCCCTGATCGTTCTAATAAAATACACGATTCCCGCCCCCTTAGTCTCACCGTGAGCACCTTTTGCTTTTTGGATGTTTAAAGATGGCGCCAGACGGGGAAGTTCCGACGTCTGCTGGTGTTAATGAATATGAATTGCGTGGCAGTTATGACAAGTAGCAACTTTTCACATTTTAATTTTGAATTATTTTTATAAAAAAAACGTCCGTTTCATCTGTCCAATTAATTGATGCGTTCACCCCAAGGCATCGTTAGAAATTTTCGTTTTATAACATTGGTGCGCGGTCTTTTAAACAAATAACGATTTAGAGAAATGAAATTTTATAAACGATAAATAGATTAATTTTTTGACCAAACTAACATGAAATTCCGTGGAGATGCCATGTTGTCCGTCCGTCGTTGTCAACGAGGACCACTCTCATCATATTAGTCCAGTGCTTAGGCCGCCATGTGCGCCCTCTGATTGCGTATTGGCTCGTCCCATTCTAGCACGAAAGTTGCGTCCGCATGTCGGACAAGAGATGGATGGGATCCCTTCTGGAGGTTTCTGTGCAGGGTCCTTCCTGGTTTGCAGCCTGTTGTCTATTTACCTCACAGACAGCTGCACCGATCAGTATCATATAGCGCCAGGGGGCTCGGTCACTGGCTGCTGCCTCCCGGGAATCCTGCTCAACGTCGAAGGCCTTTAGAGCAGTATTGAGTGTATCCTTGTAGCGCTTACGTGGACCCCCGTGTGCAATGTGCCCTTCAGTAAGCTCACCATAGAAGATCCTCTTTGGGAGCCGATGGTCCGACATGCGCACTATGCTGCTGTGCTGAATGTCAACTCCTTCGTAACAAGCATCACAATAATTGCTCTAAAGTCACAAGAAATAATCAAACATCAACGGTAGTCTTCCATATTTCCTCAAACTCAGTTTGTCATAAAATGTATTCAAATTGTAATCTGCTATATCCTCCACGAAAATATTTTGAAAAAAAATGTATTTAAAAAATAAAAAACAGCCTCATTGCACATAATTTCAATCAGGAAACTGCACAGTTTTTATTGGCACGTCTTAAAATAATAAAAAAAATATTTTAAAAATTACATGCTAGGAATAATTAGGACCAACAAGGTCAGCCAAGGAGAAACGGCAGAGAGCTTGAGTATAAGCAACATAAGGTAAAAAAGCTGTTATAACATGACCTAATTTTTTTATACTTTAAAATTGGGCAACTCGCAAAAATTTATAATTTCTTATTGAAATTTTTAGAAAAAAAAATTGAATTGCTCCGAGTAACCCACCAGAATTTTATACTCGTTTATTATTTAAATTTCCACCAATTAACCACAGAATTTCAAATGATCAGTGCCACGTTGGTTCCTAATCTCGCTACCGCTGCTGAATTCGTTGTCAATATTTCTATCAGTGGCACACTGGGATCTAATTTGTCTTAAATCATCACCTCACATGGTCTCAAAAGAAGAACCGTTGCTCAATCACAGCTATATAGATTCTCAAACTGACAATCACGGATGTCATGGATCCCTTTTTTTTCTCTCTCTCAATCCCTCGTACATGGCTTTTCTTTTAACCGAACAACTTTTTAACAATTTATTAACTTGACAATGCCAAACTATGTGTCCTAACGTTACAGTTTCACTCTCACTATCGTCAAAGCTACTTGTGTGTGTGGGTGGGTGTGTGTGGGGGGGGGGTTAGTTACGCCGGCTTGAACCCCACCCGACACCCCAGCCACTGCTCCAGATTTCTACCAGACGTCGGCCTCCAGGTTCTCTATTTTCCCTCTAAAATGACAAAATTTCCTTCCAATAGTGCTTATACGCCATCGAAGCCTCTGGCGCGTGAACAGACCTGTAAATCGCGTCAACTCCACGCGCACCGATGACATCGTGGAGAGATAGAACTAAATGTTGGTGGCTGAACAAGTATTGATGTAGCCCGCCGATGTTGTCAGACTCTTTTAATGGGTAATCAATCTACGTCATTTTAAACTCTCAGGAAAATTATTATTTTTTAAAAAATGTTTTAAAATACAACTTTGATCCTAATAGGATGGGGTGCAAATAAGAGAAGATCTAGAGAATAGGAATCAACTTAAATCCTTATAGGATAAGGTGCCGACAAGAGAAGCTGTAGTGAAAGTTGAGTAACTAGACCAAGTGGCGTAGTTAGGGTATAAGGGTAAAAGGCGTAACTAGATCAAACGGGGTAGCTAGGGTTGTAGCGTATCTAGATCAAGCGGCGTAGCTAGGGTAAGTGTCGTAACTAGATTAAGTGGCGTAGGGTCATTTGTACTGTTTACAGAAGTTTCCGCCACTTCAAATGTGGACAACAAATGTCACCTGGGACGCACTGCCCCACAAAACACGCCACTGGAATCACAAGTGATAGGAGTCATTTCTTTTTTTTTCCCCGTGTCATTTGTGTAATGTTGCGGAATCCTTCACGTCTACTTAATTTGATTAAACACCATAAGAACCGTTTTAACAGCTGAAGCGGATTCACATGACAGTGGTTAGGTGCAATCACACGCATTCAGAAGTTAAAGTACGCCGTAACACACACACACCACATTTCTGTGCCGCAACCCCTTTGCCCATATTTGACTCAATACACCTCGCCACGGAAAAATCTCTTGACATTACGGACTCTGTCTGTCTCCTATTGAGTTTTAACCATGTCGGTACGTATTGCAGGGACCATGAGCCGCACGTTTCAATGGCACGCCGAAGCCTCAAGAGATAGCACATCGATCTCATTCACTTTTGTTACGGTCCATCGGAACTGAGCTGAAATCAAACCCAATCACCGGATGAGACTGGCTGGCCATAAGACGTAAGACTTGTCACTTCACTGCATAACTCGAGTAAAATTTAAAGAGGAATAAAATTCGATACTACACCGAGCTTAGTGTATGAACTTTTTTTAAAATTGCCCTTTTAATAATGTAATTTCTTTGGACCAAGTGAGATAGCTAGAATTCTAATTTGAAAAAAAAATCTTCATCATTTCAGACACAAATCTTTTCTGTAAATAGTTTTGTTTAAAAAAATAATAATAATTTGACGTAGTCATTCCAACTGGTAGTAAAACAAATATTTTTGCAAGTCAAAATTACTGCAACAACTATTTTTTTATTTATTGTTTACAATAGTAGCAGTCTGTGTCGC